>KV907501.1:576912-624421 GCA_001990825.1 Aspergillus carbonarius ITEM 5010
TTTCCTACCTTTTTCCCATACTCACTATGCCTACCATCCTGCGAAAATAAGAAAGAGGAGAGCCGCCGCCACGTCCATGTATCATAAGATTATTCAACCAGGCGACATGGGCTCTATGGATGATTGTGGAGTGCTTGCTGGCGGCTGCGAGACATTTGCCCGATGGCCACTATGTCTGGTCTCTCGCATCCGACCGAGGTTACCCTGCTTGCTCCATCTACTTCTTGCCAAGAAGTTTCTCCGCACCATGATAGCCGCGGCAATCTATCCCTTGCGAATCAAACGTCATCTCTTGGGACTTCCTTTTTTCCCTTAGTTTGATTTGTCTAGTGTTCAAGTATTTCCTGGTCAGGCAGCCCACCTTTTCGCTCCAGGCGGCATGGACTAGATGACAAAAACATTATCGAAGTGATCCGACTAAGTAATCAGCTATCGACAACAAAGCATTTAGCACAGCATCCCTAATGGCTAATGAAAGAAACACCCCAGCCGTCCGCTGGCAAGACTTGGTCGCCCAGAAGCGCCGCGAATGCCAGGAGAAGATTCCCACAGAATGGACGTTGAGTACGGATCTTCTGGTAGTCCCTCCGCGCCTGCTGGAGTATGATTTCCCGCACCGTAGCGGTCTATTATCTGAGATCGAGTTGGAACTCACCGAGAATTTCTCAGCTACGCAGCTCCTAGCCAAGCTAGCCTCGGGCCAGGTCAGTTCGCTTGCGGTCACCACGGCATTCTGTAAACGCGCAGCTATTGCACAGCAGGTGGTAAGTATGATACTCTCAAACCCACGGGATCAGGACCTGATTTGAGATGTTCTGTGAAGATATCCTGCCTCACGGAAACGTTCTTTTCGCAGGCCCTCGACCGAGCACGCTTTCTAGATACCTATTTAGCGCGCGAGGGTAAACCCATCGGTCCGCTGCACGGTCTGCCTATTAGTATAAAGGACAGTTTTTGTGTTAAAGGCGTGCAGTCTACCATTGGATATGTATCGTTTCTGAACCATCCACCAGAAACAAAGAACTCCCCTCTCGTGGAAATGCTACTGCAACTCGGGGCAGTGCTCTACGTCAAGACCAATCTTCCTCAGACCGCCATGGTAGGCTAATTAGTTCCAATCTACCAGTCAACATGATGATAGCCTGTCAGACAGCAGATTCTGAAAACAATATCTTTGGACGCACTCTCAACCCGCACAACACATCCTTGACTGCCGGCGGGTCCAGCGGCGGCGAGGGTGCACTGATTGCATTTCGCGGGTCCATCCTTGGGGTGGGTACCGATGTTGCAGGCTCTATCCGTATACCATCGCTATGCTGTGGAATTTACGGGTTCAAGCCAACGGCTGACCGCGTCCCATATGGCGGCCAAGCTCGTGGGTCCATGAAGGGGCTGCCGGGGCTCACTGCAGCTGCAGGTCCATTGGCGCACAGCATTGAGGACCTACAGCTTTTTATGAAGGTTGCAGTGGGAGATGGCCAAGCATGGGAGTATGATGAGACGGCTGTTGGGGTCCCATGGCTATCTGATCCCCACGTAACTGGCAAAAGGAATGAAAGCTTGAGAGTTGGGGTTTTGTCTGAAGACAGGCATTTCCCGGTTCATCCACCGGTCAAGCGGGCATTGGAACGTGCGATCTCGGCCTTGACTCGGGATGGCCATCGCATCATCCGTGTCGGTAACCAGGACAAAGATGGGTTGTCCGTGGCATATGCCTCTCGTCTCGCATACCAGTACTTTACTTACGGTCCCCATGTAAACATGGATCATATTGCGGCTAGCGGCGAGCCACTTGTGAAGTCAGTGGCCAGGTTTGATAACCCTTTGTTCTCAGGTCCTTTACCCGTTGACAAAGTACTGGAACCGTTCCAAAAGATTGAGCAATTGCATATCGCTCGACAACGCGTTAGTGATGCCTGGCGTCAAGTATGGGTAGAGGAGAAGCTGGATGTGGTTCTAGCCCCGGGTGCTCAGAATACGGCAGTGGGTCATGACACCTATGCCTGGCCCCCTTATACGGTGATATGGAACCTCTTGGATGTAAGTGGATATTAACCTCTGCTTTCACCTAGGAATTGTGTGGCTAAACTGAATTGTAGTATCCGGCCTGTATCATTCCATTTGATAAAGCTTCAAAAGAGTTAGACCCGGATATTATGATGACAGGAGATCCAGTGCAGCCAGACTGTAGGTCACTGGTTGATATTTTTGTTGAACCTGGCTGACAATACTACAGATCACCCGGATGAGGTGGACGGTTCCCCATGTGCTATTCAGGTCATCACGCCTCGATTTCAGGATGAGAAATGTCTCTGGGCTGCGGATATTATCGATCGATCAATCCACGCATACCATAGAAATTGATGATGTTCCGCTTAGTGTAGGCAGAAACATTACTACATTACTATTGGATGCAGGAATCTTCCCGAGCTTTCTATAAGACCTTTGGACGATTCTACAATTCACTGCATAGGAGAATTTACGAAGACTAGGTACATGTGCTGTATAGCCACTGGGAGACTATAGTGCATTCTGCAACAACAGAAGTGGTGCGCTATTGAAGTGGTAAAGCCCTATAGCAAGCCAGCTGCCCGGGTACCTAAATATCAAGTATCAAAGTCGCCAACAGGCTTGATTGGGTGACGGTCACCTATCTGGCATGAACGTCACTCTGGGATCCCGGAGGATGTTGATGCGAGCGACCATTGCTGGACCGGGCCAGGACCAAGAGTCGGCAGCTCTTTCTCCATTGAGTAAGGCCAACCGAGTTATCTATCTGTGCAGGGCTCCTTTGAGACGAAACTGCAGGCGGAGCTCTGTTATCATGACGGCATCTATGCCTGGTGGTAAATGCCGGGACAGCTACTTACCCCCGTTAGACGGCTCATATGCCACGCTACCGACTCATTGTCTCCTTGTGATTGGAGATGAAAAGCCTCATGTGGTAACCAATGCAGCATGATGCACGCTGACCAAATCCCCGATCACAAATGAACATTTAGCGATTATCGGTGGCTATCAACCTTGCTTCAGGACTGAAAACAACCCCGCTTTTGCTACTCTAACCGGCTGTTATCTCTAATCCCTTTCCTGTCGCTGCCACCAAAGATAAGCCCTTCTCGTACACGTATCCCCGCATGCCCAGGTGCATCTTGGAAAAGACGGGGTGTGCAAGAACAAGACGATGTGGGAACTTAAATTCGATTACCAGCCCGGTATCCCACATATCAATGGCCGCAGCTTCTCGACAGGGAACTTGACTTCCACACATCACATTTAGCATGTCAAGTGACCAGCTTGAAGAAGAGCCCTTCTGGGTTCCGGGGACAATCGCCCTCGAGGATGGTAAATCAGTCATCTATGCATGCATGTACAAGACTGACCCCAGTTAGTTCACAGTACCAGAGTGATCCTTTTTCCCACTCCCTCTGCTGACCCCGACGATCCTCTTAACTGGTCAAAGGCACGGAAAACTCTCAATTACACCATCGTCAGCTTGTTTGTTCTTTTTACTTTCGTGGAATTGGACATCGGCTTCACCGCATGGGGTCAAATGGAAACTGAGCTTGGCTTCACGGTGAACAATCTCAATGCCGGTGTGGCGGTCAATTATGGTGGTCTGGCTATTGGATGTTTTGTTCTCCTTCCTCTAGCACGTAAATACGGTCGTCGCCCTATCTATATCCTCGCTTCGGTTTTTCAACTGGCTTCCTGCGTGTGGAATGCCGAGGTCTATACTTTCGGCAATTATATCGGAGCTAACATGGTTTCCGGTCTGGGTGGTGCCATTAGTGAGGTCATTGTGCAAATGACTGTGGCCGACCTTTTCTTCGTGCATCATCATGCTACGATGAACGGCCTTTTCGTGCTTTTCGAATCGATCGGCGCATTTCTGGGCCCTGTCGCATCGGGATACATTGTGCAGTCACAGGGTTGGCGGTGGACCTGGTGGTGGTGTGTGATCTTCTTTGGCATCATCTTAGCCTGCGTCATATTCCTCTTTGAGGAGTCAAAATATGTCCCCATCTTTGGTGCTCAAAATGTTGCCCCGGCTGCTCAAGTGACGGCTGTTGAACACCCTGAAAGTTCCCGATCCCCCACGGTCAAACATCCATCCGACGACAAAAAGGGTATCATCGAGTCTACGGTGAGATATGACACACCTTGCCCTGAATTCAAACTAAAGACCTACCTCCAGAGAATTGCTTTTCTCACACCATCTAGCGAGTCCATATGGTCTCATGCATGGTATCCAATCATAACTCTGTTTACCTTCCCAGCTGTTTCATATACGGCCATCACATACGGTTCTACCTTGTGCTGGTTTGCAGTTATGACATCACTCCAGGCGACATATATGCTTCTGCCGCCATATAACTTTAGTTCGATTGGCATTGGCCTGATGAATGTGGCACCTTTCATTGGCGGCCTGCTAGGCTTCCCATTTTCGGGCTATTTGAGCGATAAATCTATCATTTGGCTCTCTAAGAGGAACGGCGGCATTTACGAGCCCGAGATGCGTCTCTGGCTTTTGCTCCCTATGATCATCTTGGGCCCCGGATCGATCTTAATGTTTGGCCTTGGACTCGCTTATGTATGTCATGAAAATCCGCGCTTCGGTCAAGCTGACATTTCCCCATCTCTAAAGGGTGCTCACTGGTCCGTTCTGGTCGTCGGCTATGGTATATATGGATTCGTCTTTTCGTGTGCTGGTGGTCTCTCGCTGTCATACCTCATGGATTGCTACCAGGACGTAAGTAATTTATTCATTCATATTGACAACCTGGTTTATCCGAAATTCTAACCAAGCATTTTTTTTCAGATCATTGGTGATACTTTAGTTGGTGTGGTTTTCGTACGAAATGTGATCTCTGTTGTCGTCCTTTTCGCATTGACTCCCTGGGTTGACGGCATGGGCCTGCAGAACCTTCATATCCTGCTCGCCATCTTGGCCTTTTGCATCTACTCACTACCAATTCCTCTTCTGATATGGGGAAAGAAGGCAAGGGCTGCTACCGCTTCAACTTATCGGGAGATGGCAGCGAGTCAAGTCGACCATCGAGCAGTATGAAAAGACCCAATACAAGTTATAATACGGTTGTTGATGATGCCACTTCTTTTTTTTTTGCATTACATGTACTTCATCCAAATAGTATTCTTCCCAGTCTTGGGTTGTTACGTATACTTGCTGTCCTACCTGGAAGGATCCATCCCGGCGAGGCTTGTTAGCTTGCGCGGCCTGTTTTTCCTAGTTGTCAAGAATTTCTGAGCGGGAAAGATTCCAGACTTGTACCATCTGTCTCGCCAGTTGCTCCGCTTCCTGCTGCGTGCGTTCTACCGTCGCGGTGGCCGGGGCTTCTGCCAGTCAAAGGGCATTCGGGGCTCATAGTTCCCGTTTGCGATCAGTTTGCGGGCGGTAGACTGTGGATACCTTGAGCCTGGCTTGTACCCATGCACATGCAAAGCTCGTCCCGAAAGTCAGTAATGATTTGCCTCGATCATTAATAAGGGAATTAAACACACACATAGATAGCAAGCTCATGCGTGGTTCAGGAACCAGTGAGTTGATCAATACTAATAATAAATTCGATAGTCTTGATAAGATTCAGATGACTGACCATATCGAGAATCTTTCACAGACAGTGCGAGATTAGCCACAGAACGATTTCCAGTGATTTATCAACACCTTCCAGAGCCTTTCAGTTTTCTTTCCATTATGACTTCCTTCCAGCTATCGCTGTTTCCTGGGCCAATAGTCTTCCTCGAATCCGTACCCCCCAACCTCCCGCTCCGCACCATCACATCGCATCTTATGCGCCCTGACAAGGTGCCGCACGGAATTGTTCTTCCGGTAGCAGATATGATGACAGCTAGGAATCCATGCAGGACCAGACAACCCCTGCAGCTTTGAATCCCACTCATTATTCTTCTATCTCAGTAATTCTGGGTGATGAGCCCATCGAGTGCAGGTCACTAAATGATTTGTTGTAGCCCTTATTGCAATATTCAGGTGACGTCCTCAACCAGTTTTATATATATATATATATATATGAAAGTTGCATCGATGAGCCTTATCACAAGAGACGCCAGACTGCTGAATTAGTTTCCCAACGTGGCGGCCAAAACCATCGTTCATGCCATTCTAGAGGAGCGCCGCACCCCGGGAATAAAGAGGATATGTGTTTTAAGTGTCAACAACCGGCCTCCTCCCAAGGACGTATCAGGCAACGAGTTCCGTAAAGAAGGAAATCATATAAGAAACATCGGTAAACGTCATGACCGGGGCTAGATGATGTGATCTTGTATGAAGAGTGCCGTATATGTCTCCCCCCCCCCTCCCTGGGGCGAATTATGCTAGGATCCCCAATTTGGTGCATAGTCATGCCCGAGGATCGATCTTTCGAGCAGAACAAAAAGAAACCACCAATATCTGGGAGTGTTCTTCCACTCAAACCACCCCTTGAGTGTACTCTATTGCCAAATGGCAAAGCGAAATGCCAGATCATTATGGGGGGCGAGAAAAAGTGCGGGTCATATTTTGTTGCCTTCTATGCTATTCCGCCTTGAGGGATTCATTAGCTTTGACTGACGTCCATGATGACAATGATGCTAGCTATTGAACAGACGATATGATATATATGGGAAGAGCATTCCGGTTGGCCTTTTGCGGGTTGTTGCTCAAGTACGTTATGTTTAGACCGAGTCGTTTGGGTATTCCTTTGGGAGGTGGAAGGATATGCTCTAGAGAAGAATTTTCTTTTGCGTTTGTTATGAGATGTATGGGACAGGCTCATCTTTGGGGGTGGAATAGGGAGGTATTTGTTGTGGGGATGGTTCTGAGAAGACATGGCATTTAAAGAGGGCCACTTTGTATAGACGGAGACTTTTCGGGAAGATTGCTGAATGGCGTAAGTGGATACGGATTTTGAGAATTGAGGATTGAAAATGGAATGGAGGGGTTGGAAGGAATAGAGAGCGTGGATGGGGGCTTCAGATCAGAGAAATGTCTCTTGGTTTGTCTTTTGGGATGCAGTCAGTGTATTGTGAAGGAGTGTTTGCGGATGATGTCGCGATTGTATGTATAGAGAAGAAGGGAAGAGGTAGAGAGCTGAAAGTGTTGGAAGGTTCTAAAGTGTATAAAGGGCTCTGAGGGGGCATCGGGGTAGTTAACCCTGGACCTTAGTTGGACTGCATGCGACCTCACTGATTTGCCTCTCTGGAGATCAATCACAGAGAGCGCAGGTGGATGTCATTAGATGCAAAGGGTTGCTGGTGAAGTCAATCCCCCATTCTCCCTTCCTGCCCCCGCCCCCGAAGATGCAACCCGATACTTGTGACTTGGACTCGATGCAGACGAAGGGAAGAAGCAGGATAGGGGGGGAGATACGTCTTATATAGGCACTCTTTATTGGTTTATACTGAGAAAAATAGAGGCTACCTCCTAAGGGTAGGGAGCTTCCATCTGTAATCTCCACCTGTCGACATGGCTATAATCGGGACATCCCTGCAATCTGATATAGATGCGGATGGAAGCGGGTAAGAGATGTAGGATAGATCATTTACTTAATTTGTTGCCAAACATCGATATACAATAGCCACTCCCACCCAACATTCACATCTACTCACTAGTGAACGCGCAAGTCCCCATATCCAGCTTCACCGCATCCGCCTCCGGACGAATATCAAAGTCAAAGATGTCCATTGGCACGCCCAGAGTGGTACAAGCATTAGGGATATCCACTAAGCCCGCAATATGTCCCTGAACAGGAGCACAGCTCAGCAGAAGATAGATCTGATAGTCACTGTAGCCATACCGACGGAGATACTCGATCACGCGAAGACAGGTTTGACGATAAGCAACTGTGGCATCCAGATAGTGCTGCTTGCCCTTTTCATCGACAGAAAAGCCCTCAAAGGTCAGGTACCGGCCAGGACCGAACTGAGGCTCGACGGGGCCTGGCTGGAAGATTGGTGACTTCATACCCATCTTGGCCATGCCGTTCTTGATCACGCTGAATTTGATAGTGATCACGCCGGCCATTTCGATAGCGCCACAGAATGAGATCTCTCCATCACCCTGGGAGAAATGCAGATCGCCGACGGAAAATTTAGCACCAGGGACGTGGACGGGGAGGTACACCTTCGAGCCACGAGAGAGGTTCTTGATATCGCAGTTGCCTCCATGTTCAGGACGGCCCTGTATTTGTTAGTTCCAATGCGCATGAATTCTGATTGGGAATCTGAAGCGTACAGGGATGGTACGAGCGCCTTCGTTTGCAATCTTCGCCTTCAGGCTCTCCTCTGCACTACCGGCGTGCGCATTTTTCGGCTCTGGAGGTTTCGCAACGTCGCGTGTGGTTGTATTCGCTGCAATGAGTTCTCCTTCACGGCGATTCCACTCTGCCAGGACCTCAGCAGAGGGTGCACAGCCTAGAATTCCTGGGTGGATAAGACCCGCGAAACGAACATGGGGGATGTGCCGGGAGGAGCAGAAGATTCCTTCGAAGTCCCAAATTGCCTTGGCTCTATAGACAATCAGCTATAAGTAGCCTAGAGGTTAAAAGGGTACCCTACGCGTCCGGATAGATCTCATCCAAGAACCCACCTCCATTATTTGCCGCAAAGACGCCCGTAAATCCCCACGGTTGCTCTTCGAAAGGCTGGACATCCTGGATCTCCACAAGAAGAACATCACCAGGCTCTGCAGTCTCGATCTCAAATGGACCGGATAGATAATGGATTTGGGTTAGGTCGACGTTCTTGATGTCGTCGGCCGAGTCATTGTTCTTGATCTGTCCTCCGGTCCAATCCAAACATTCGATCTTGACGACCTCGTTGTTTGCGATTTTACCACAGGCAGGCACTGTTAACTCAGTTAGGATAAGCCATACTGATAGTTGATAATCGGAAACGACTCATTGGCGTACCGTCGGGGTGCCATCGATTCTGAGGGAGTTAAGCATCAGCGCCTTATCCAGGTAACTGTTCATGGGCAGACTCACGTGCAGACCAGGTTGCTCCCAGGCAGGCTTCTCGAGGTCGACAGCAAGTGCAGTGCGGATCTTCTTGTGACCCATATTGATCGGTGGATGTTGCTATGCGGTAGTGGTAGGTGTTGGCGGGGTGAAACGAATTTAAGGTTGCCAACCCCCCCCCTCAATTAATAGTTATATGGCCGGCGTGGTTCACGGCAACCCCTCAATCCATTGGGATCTGTGCCTGCAACCTTCCCCTCACCAATGGCCGGCGGACTCCAACTCTGTTTATCAAGACGCCGAATAGGAATTACGGAACGCTCTCTAGCTGCTTTATCTTATCATCACTATCACGCTTATCAGCGGGGAAGGATGGCTCCATCTCATTTCCGTCTATGATAACAATAATACCAAAGTCCAATAAACAGGACATAGAATGCAATGTCCAGCCACCTGAATATACTTTCTCGGTTGATTTCCCTGACCAACTTTTGTAGCTTGGGAGCCACGCCCCCTCTAGCAATCCTTCAAACCTCCTGAGCTCAGGCGAATTTCCGACCAGGGATCTCGGACTCACTCGGCTTTTTCTCCTCCTGCGCTTTGTTGAGCTGATCGATGTTATCCAAAGGCAGCCGCAGAAACTCATGCTTGTTCTTCCAGGTCACCTGCGTCTCAGCAAATCCCTCCTTCTCGGCAGGGCTCGGCGGGGGGTCCGTGACCTTGGTGACGAGATACGCCGTGGCTGCTTGTGCCACACCATAAAGGAGAACCCCAATGAAGGGGGTCTTCAACACAACGGTGAAAGCAAAGGCGAAACCAAACAGGACGCCCTCACGGTCGGCAAACCAACGTGCCCTCTGCTCACGAGTAAAGGGGACGCGGCTAAAGTACGGATCGAGCTAGTGGCCATGTTAGACATGTTTGATGAAGGAAAGCGACTCGACAACGTACCATCTCACGCATAAGAGTACGGGACGCATAAAAGCTGTGAAGGAAGGAAACGACGTAGCTTTTGGGGAAAATCAAGCCAGCTCCGAAGACGACTGCAGCAGGGGCCGTTCCCACAACACCCTTGAAGGCATAGAACGACGCAGCCGGCGTCGCAAATCGCCCGACGACAGGTACAAGTGACAGGATAGATACACCCAGAAGCAAGGCAGCTCTTTGCCCAGACCTCCGAAGGAACAATAGAATTCTTTCCTTTGCCGGCTTCCTCGGCTCAGTGGATTTGACCTTGCCATCTGCGGTTGAGTACAGTGACAGGTTCGGATAGTACATGGCGCGCAGAGTGTTCGGGTCCTCCGCCTTGTGCTTGTCGACATAAGTAGAGTCCACCCACTTCAATGACTCCATGAAACTAACCAATCAATACATGATTCCACGCTGCTGCCAAGGAAGGGCTGACTTACATTTCATCCAGAGTAGGGGTGATGTATCGCATCAGCGACATAATCAAGAAAGGGACCTGAAGAACAGATTTGGAGAGGAATTCAAGAGCGTCAATGAGGGAGTCATCCCAGGTCACGCTCTCGAGATCGATGATCCATGAGATGAACCAGAGGATAAACTTGAGTCCGATAATCTAGAGGGACTGTTAGTTTGGTAGTTGTGGACACTGGGAGTCGGTGGATCATACTGGAATCTGGATAAGGAGCTCGACAGCCACTCCGACTGCGACTGCAAAGGCAGCCTGTCGGAAGTGATCATATTTGAACAGGTCGGGATTCCGCAATGCGCGGACGGCTGTGGAGGTGAGTTAGCAGCGGGTACCATCTTGCCTAAAGGGACCGCGCGGGTAGATATCTCAATGGCTGCTGTCGATCATGGAACTAGAGAACTCTGGGGTGCTGAGTGATTGGAATCAATCACAGCGTAGACCCCTGCCCCTTAAGTCCCCAGACTTTCTGCTCCCCCTGTTGCGCAAGGAGCGACCATATCGCGCAGCCATTGGGCTACCCGAGTGATCCGGATCTATCGCGGACAAAGGAGACTCACTTGCAACAACCGTGAGCTGAAAGCCACGAATCACGGCATTGTGGTCGAAATTGCCCATATTGAACAAGTCTCTCCTGAGTACTCACGAGTGTCAGGGACAAACTAGCAGAAGGGGTGAATCGTCGTACTATTTATAGTTGTGCGTTGTCTGCCGAGGAGGGAACAGCCACAGGCAACCACATATTGGAAACTGAATGACGCGCTCAGCTGTGGCTGCCATTTCCGATTGGCAGCCTAACCGCTAGCCGCCGGCGGAATAACCGCCGGCCCCACCGGCAAGCGTAGGGCAGGTGACCGGCGCATATCTGCCTGAGGCAGCGATCGCTCCCCGCTGGGTTAGACCCGATTGGGGCCAAAGAACCGGGAATCCAGATGGTTATTATTGAGTTCATCCAGCCAAGGGTCACTTGCGCTCTGCATTATCTCACCACCCGTCTCTCGTTGTCTCTCCTCCCCCTGCTGATCGTCTCTCCTTATCCCTTCCGGCCCCATTCTCTTGCTATATACTGCCTAATTCCGCCATACTATATTCAATGTAATCTTTTTTGTTCTTGGCCCGTTCTTCACCTTCCTTAGTCTCCATGAACGAGAATGTCTAATCCCTCGGATGCGCCACTTCCTCAGACCCAATCCCTTCGTCGGTCTGCCACCCTTCCCTCGAAACTGAACCCCCGGCGGCGTCGGCAGTCGGAATCACTCAAGCCGTCGGAGAACGATCTATTCTACCACCCATCCGCGAAAGTCGTCCATTTTGCCCCTAGAGCGCTCGCCCCCATCCCCTCCAGCACTTCGCCCTCGGACTTCGATTACCCAGTCGATACCGTCGAAACTCTTCCTTGGAGATCCCCTACAGAACGGACGGTCGCTCTCGGACCGCTCCGGTTGGAAAATGTTCACGGCCTTACCGTCTTTCTCAAGTGCGGGAATGTCGTCCATGCGATTCTCAAGAACTCGCAATGTTGGTGTGTCGATGGCGAGTCGACCTTCGTCTTGCGCATTCGTCCTCTGACCTACTATCGCATCGAGCTACCTACTGAAACAGAGGACGACCAGATTTTGGTTGTGGGGATGAAAAAGGTTTTGCCAAAGGTTCTTCGTTATGAGGTTACCCCGTGCCCTTTTAAGAGGGGCTTTACCGTTGAGATACCGGAGGAGGCCAAAGCGCCCAGAAGGAAGAGAGCATGGCGCCCAAAAGGACGTCGGGATAGCGCTCCCATCACTCCAAGCTATCATCAGGGCGAACTTCAGCTGAAAGAGGAGCTTGCGAAAGACCCTGCGAGTGCCGGGGAAGACACGGACGGGGATGCGACGGATGACAGCTGCTTCACTACAAAGGCCAGTAACAGTACCATCTTGGAAACTATCCCAGATGATAACGAATCTCCTGAACTGCCTCAGACATCCGAACCAGTGGACCTGCCCGGACGCTCAGTGCAAGAAACTGAACAGAGTTTTCAAACCTTGCTGGCAAGGTTTGAGGATAACTCCGCACAACAGGTTGATCCTGAAACGACGTTCTCATCGAGCGTCGAATCTTTTCATTCTCTTGGACCCTCGTTATCTACATTACCGGACCTTGATGCGTGCTCTACGCCTACATCTGTCGAAGGTACCGAGCAATTTCAGACCGAATATAGCGATAATCAATCGTCGTCAGAAGAACAGTCCTTTCGGGAGACAGACCGCTCCAGGGACAGACTATCCGTGTATGTGGACTGTTGGGATGACCTTTCATCTGCATCGCAAGATCTGTCGAGAGACTTTTCTCCTGAGCGGGGAGCCAAACCGATCCCGAACATAATTCCCGATATTCAGCAGCCAGCTTTAGCCCGCAATGGCGCGGCCGCGACCACTGATTCGAACCCAAATCTCAGCAGCATGAGCGTGGAGTTCCGCCGGCGCTCTAAGGCATCCCGCGAGCGAGAGGTTTCCCCGATGCCACCGGCGTCCTCACTGGCCATTGCGAGACCCGAGAAACACGATGCGGCGTCGCTCATCCAGAAAACTTGCACGCTTGTCCTGGTCCCCCCTATTCAACTACTGGTGGTTCTCATTCACGTCGCCGCGCGCATTGTCATCGGGCCAGCCTTGAACTCTGCCATAGGCGATTTGAACCGAAAGATCGAGTATGAGGTCACCAGTTCTCAGGACACACTGGATGATTTCGACCTCCCTCTTCCTGACCGATCTAGGTCGTCTTCTGCCGATGAGGATACCGGAATTTGACATCTGTACCGACTCGAGCTTGTGCACCCTTACCGCCTTTCCGTGACAAACTCACCTTCCACTCTTTCTCCGCTGTTAATTTACCTGCTGGATTATCTGCTGATGACTTGCTCGATTCCCTCTCATGTATTCTTCCAACTACGATGACGCATTTGTATGATCTCACTTTATTACTGTCTCTCCATCTGTTTCCTTCGGTTCGGCATATGTACGGATTGTGGGTGGGCTATCTCTGTTTCTTGCACTGGATATGTACCCGTAATGTTTCTTTGTATTCTAGCGTTATCATCAACACAGTTAATCTGGTATACTACCACCCTACAAGCATGATTAGCCTAGTATATTCCTCGAAGAATGGCTCCATTCAGCCCAATCCCTCGCTCATATCTACACAAAGACCAGCAATCAGGGGCATGAACATACCCAGTGAAGCAAACAAAATAAACCCATAACGCCCATAATGCATCCATAACATCACAAGCAGCGATGTATCTACCGCCCTCTTCAGCATGGTGTCGAATAAACCCAGCTTCACCGTTCTCCAAATCAACTAACCAGACACACACTACCAATATCCCGTCTCCTACTCACCGACCTAAGCCTTGACTACTTTTCCCGCCGCAGCCCCCTTGGCCTTCGCCTTGCCCTTCTTCCGATCCCTCTTCTTCAACCCCGTCATTCCCGCCTTGCACACCTCCGCATACCGGGCGTAGAATGCCTCCAGCTCCTCCGGGCTCACCACAGTCGACAGCTTGACTTTCGGTGGTGCGGACTGGGCCTTCTTCCCTTGAGCGGTTTTGGGATTAGGGGCGTTGGTATTGCCGTCTGTTGCGCGGATGAGGATGGAGGGCTGTTCGGAGGTGGTGGTGTCGTTGAGGAGGGGCTTCTGGGTGAGGTAGACGGAGCCTCTGGTCTTTTGGGATGTGGTGGTGAGGAGGGTGGTAAGGGAGGCGAAGAACTGCATTGGTTAGTTTTTGTCAATGGTATGTTTTTGCTAAGAGGGGTTCAGGGGCAACAAGTATGTACCTCCTCGTGGCCCAGGTGTGCGGGCATCTTTGCTGAATGTGTCGGAGGTGGAGTATCGAGCCGTATGGTGTTGCTGTTGGCCTCGGGGAGGTGTAGATTGAGTTTATGAGATGTGGCTGGAAGCTTTTACCAGTGAGATCGCATAGATAGAAGGAATATCACTGATTAGTTCTGTGCTCCAATGATTGGAATCCACACGCGATCTCGACGAGTCGGTGGGGGACACGAATCGAATCTCCGCAACTGCGCCCTCACCGCCTACGGTGTCCGCCTCCGCGGGACTTTTTTGAGGCGGCATAAAAAAAAGTTGCGCCATTGCATCTATCGGAAAGTCAGATACAAGTCGATCGCCCATCATGCGGCGAACTATGCATAATACGACCTCCTTGCCGAGGAACCTACGCGCGGAACTAGGAATCCGGGATACCTACGGCGAGAAGAAGAATAAGCGCAACGGACCTGCGTCGAGGAAAGAGCGCCGGCGGGAAGAGCGGTCGGGGAAGAAGCAACGGGCACCGGTTCCGAAGAAGCGAGGCTATCATCGTGATGAGGTGGAGGATGAAGATGAGGAGGGGGATTTTGACGGATTCGAGGATGATTTGGATTTAGCCGAGTCTGATGACGAGGCGCAAGCGCCGCCGCCTAAGGCCAAGTCGGAAAAGCAGCCCAAGCCTATCCTGAAGAAGTCGAAGGTGGCTGAAAGCTCCGAGTCTGAGGATGAGGATGAGGACGATGCCGGAACAATGCGACGCTCAATCTCGAAGACAGTTCAAGGAAAACTCGAGGAGGACGATGCGGAGATTGCCGCGCTGGAGAAAAAGCTGGGTCTGAAGAAGGGCAAGAAGCTTCCGAAGTCTTTCGACGAAGATGGTCTAGGTGACCTGTTGGGTGATTTGGATGACGATTCTGCTGATGAGAACCGGAAGCGTAAGAGGGAAGCTGATGAATGGCTACAGAGCAAGAGGAGAAAGGCCCAGGGCTTGGAGCCTGAGGAAGAGTCAGAGGATGATAGCGATATGGGCGAGGAGGACGGACTCGAGGATTTCGATGAAGATGAGTCTATGGGTGACTTTGATGAGGATGAGGAGGGTGATGAGGACGAGGATGAGGAAGAGGAGCAACCCGCTCCCAAGAAGAAGGAGAATCCCTACGTCGCCCCTGTTCAAGCAACCGAAAGCCGTCCCCAGAAGTACATTCCTCCTTCGCTTCGGGCTGCGTCCAACTCTGAATCCGAATCTCTCGTCCGACTGAGACGACAGGCTCAAGGTCACTTGAACAAGCTGTCTGAAGCCAACATGGTCTCCATCCTGGGAGAGTTTGAGAAGCTCTACCGAGATCATCCTCGTCAAAACGTCACGTCGACATTGATCTCTCTCCTTTTCGGTTTGATATGTGAGAGATCTACTCTTTCAGACACCTTCATCATTCTCCATGCAGGTTTTATTGCTGCTGTGTATAAGATAGTGGGTATGGATTTCGGCGCGGAGATCGTGCAGAAGATCGTCGAGACCTTCGACGCTCGCGGCGATGAACGGGGCAAATTTGAAGGGAAGGAGACCATCAACCTGATATCTCTCCTGGCGCAACTATACAACTTCCACGTTATCGGAAGCACCCTAGTTTTTGACTACATCCGCCTCTTCCTCCAAGAAATGACCGAGGACAACACAGAGCTACTCCTCAAAGTCATCAGAAGTACGTCCTAACCCTCGAATACATCCCAAATCCCTACTAACCACACCAGACTCTGGACCCCAACTCCGACAGGATGACCCCTCATCTCTCAAGGACATCGTCCTTCTCATCCAACCTGCCGTCGCCAAAGCAGGCGAGGCCTCTCTGTCCGTCCGCACCAAGTTCATGATCGACACCATAACCGACCTGAAGAACAACCGCCTCAAATCCAACGTGAATTCATCCATCACTTCTGAACACATCACCAAGATGCGTAAGATCCTCGGATCCCTCAATAATTCGCGGGTCATCCGGGCTTCCGAGCCCATCAGCATCTCCCGCGACGACATCCATAACTCCTCCAAGAAGGGCAAGTGGTGGCTCGTCGGCGCCAGCTGGCGCGAAGACCCTCTCGAATCTGCCCGCAAGGAGCTCACCAACATCCCGACCAACAACACCCAACCCGACGCCTCAGACAGCGAAGATGAGCCCGACCTCGGCAGCATCGCCAAAGCACACCGCATGAACACTGACGTGCGCCGCTCCATCTTCGTCGCCATCATGTCCGCAACCGACTACCAAGACGCGCACGTCCGCCTCCTCAAACTCCGTCTCAAACGCGCCCAGGAATTCGAAATCCCCCGCGTCCTCACCCACTGCGCTATGGAAGAAGCCGCTCACAACCCCTATTACACTCTGATCGCGAAACGCCTCTGCGGTGAAATGGGCCGCCGCATCAAAGTCTCCTTCATGT
Source organism: Aspergillus carbonarius ITEM 5010 (assembly GCA_001990825.1). Classification (NCBI taxonomy): domain Eukaryota; kingdom Fungi; phylum Ascomycota; class Eurotiomycetes; order Eurotiales; family Aspergillaceae; genus Aspergillus; species Aspergillus carbonarius. The sequence goes on from KV907501.1 coordinate 593,563, forward strand.
ACACCCTGTGGAACATCTTCAAACGCATGGGTGAAAATGGCGACATGGACGACGAGGACGACGATAACGCCTTCGACGACGAGGATGACCAAAACAAACTCGAAATGAAATCCATCGTCAACCTCGCCAAGATGTACGGCTCCCTCATCGCAGATGGGACATTGAACCTAGGTGTCTTGAAAATCCTCAACTTCGCTTACCTGCAACCGAAGAGTAAGACCTTCGTCGAGCTTCTTCTGATCAGCGTGATTCAACAATCGCAGAAGAAGCGGGGAGGTAAGAAGAAGAAATCTGCGGGTGCAGATGACGAGCAGGATGAGCAGGCGCTGATGGAAATTTTCTTGCGCGCGAGGGAGACACCCCAGATTGTGAAGGGGCTGATCTATTTCTTGAGGAAGGTGGTCGCGAAAACGGATATTGTGCCTTCTGCGAAGGAGATGAAGGTCGTGAAGTGGGGGTGCAGGGTCGCGACAGATGCTTTGAAGGTTGTGGTTAAGGAGGGGGGCGCGGACTGATTGCATAGGTACTGTCCGCTGTGGAGGCTCGGTTAGGCGTTTGGGTCATATTGGAAGTGGGGTTAAAAGCTTGTATATAAGTTCTTTTTCTTGTTGATGGCTGAACAGTGAGCATGGTACATTAGGATTGCATTCGTCGTGTGTTTGGGTATCATAGTAATGTATTGTACATGAGTGCTACGGCGAGTCTACGAGATTAGTTCCCATTCCATCCCAACGTGCCATTTACCTGCGGTTTGGAGGTGCGAGCGGTCTGACGGGGCGAAATCGTCGAGTCTCAGGTCTGTTCCTGAGACCTGAGCATTTTGATGCTCTCCCAAATCGACTTCCCAAGCCAGACCCCGACAAACACCGATAGTATCCCCCTGTTTGAGTTCGGGGATGCGAATCGCTGCATAGCGAGACTGAACGGTGGGCTGTCGGGGCGGTCCAAGAAGAAGCACGTTCTTCAACTGAGTTTCATCATAAGTAGCTGGCTCACTACTTACCCCCAATGTATCCACAAGGTGACCCTGCACAAACGCAAGAGAGCCACAGCTCCTTAGCGCCGTCTGATGAGCACTGTTTATCCGGACAGCAACCGAGTACTTCCGTATGTCCGGTAAAGATGAACCTGTTCTCTTGTAATAGCTCGGACTCGTCTGCTGCTGTTCTCGTTTTGCGCCCATTTCTAGGATCCAGCTGCGCACTTCCGCGGCCATGCCACCAGGTACATAGTTGGGTGTTGCGGAACGGTGGCCACCGCGCCGCCGGAGCGCACGAGACGAAGGCGAAAATGGAGTGGGGATGCCGGTGAGATCATCATCCTCGCGAGTAGGGGACGGAGAACGAGGCAAAACGAATGCTGGTGTGCGTCTCTGCGAGAGTGGGATTGGAGTTGTTGCACTTGGAGTGGGTGGTCTATTACCGAGTTGAGACTGACTACTTGGTGGTAGCTGGGACGTAGATAAGACAAAGCGCCGGGGCTGGCGAGAAGAGGGCCTGATGCTTGCAGGGGTGACGGGTTGTTGTGCCTCTGGAGCGGGTTGGACGGGTTTCAGAAATCGTGGTTCCGGGACTGCCTTATTCGGTGTCTGATAGGAAGCTGATGGGGTTGGATTGTCTGCTGGCGGTGACGGGGGAGGATCCGGAGAGGACGTCACAATTGTGCCGGCCTGTGGTTTCCCCCGTAGAACTGAAGGACTATCACCATTGCTATTACTCCAAGAAACTAGACGTCTCTTTGTACGATTCCTTGTAGATCCAAACAATTCCTCGAATGCGGCGTCGAGCTCCCCTGGTTCTCCCGGCGAGCTACTTTGGGGTTCCTTGTCGGGAGTTCCCTCCTTTGAGAACTGGGGTGGTGTAGCGTCCTCGTCTGGTTCGGCCTCGGAATCTTCGATGATCTCCCTCTGGCGCGAGGTAGGTGCATGTTCTCTTACGCGTTTCGAAGTACGCGCCGTTGGGACCGGTGTAGCATATGCAAAGTCATCATGGTCAATTAATTCGACATCTTGGGATGCTCTTGATGAAGCGGGGGTTTGTGAGAGGAAGAATCGAGGGGTTGACGCGAACTGCGGGCCTGCGCTGCGACGAGAGGAGGCATTGAAAGGCGTCTGGATGAATTTCAGTTATGGAATAGTGACGAATGGGGGTGAAGACGCGTACTGCTACCGGGGGCATTTAGGACAGGCTAGTGGGGGGGAATTGCGCGACAGCATGTCGGGACGCGTTGGGAAGTTGAGAAGTTGATGCATCCAGTGTGATATCATCTGACATGTCATTTAGCTTCCATCTTCGGCAAGCGGTCTACTTGATCTAGTGACAAGACCCTAGTCCCAATATGGATCAGATCGGCTATCTGCTCGGCTTTGTATGATTGGCTCGTCGATATCCCTCTGCTTCATTCATCATCCCAGTGAGACTTAAGGCCCCAGCCTGCTGTACAGATGCGGTTGAACATGATATGATTCAGAGGAAGCACATGTTGTAATAATAATCACAGGCTCCCGGATTCCATCCCACCGAATTTGTGGGCCACGCTAGACGAAGAATACAATTATAATAGACTCGTTACCCCATTAATCATAGCAACCTAAACTCCATCGCCCCTCGTGGTATATCTCCATCACAGTTTCTCCTCGGTATTCGCATCCGGAGACATCGATTTCCGCCTATATAATTGTCAGGTTTAAATCTCGCTGGGCTGTGTGCAAAAGAGGAGAAATACTTATTGAAATCCTCAATCATGGCTGCCATATTCCCCGCGCCACTAGATCGTCTGTCTGGATGGTCGTTTGCTGCGCCTCCAAAGCTCCCTAGTAGCGAGTTGATAGCTTTATTGCATTAATCAGCAAGTGTTTCATACATAGTAAGTCAACTTGGCAGGTGTGGCGAATCGTACCCATCTGATTCTGGTGGCGTTCCTCTTCCGCAAGTTGCTGTTGGATAGAGCTCCGGCGTCTATCATGCTTCAGGTGGCCAAACTTCTGAACGAGATCCATGATGTGAGTTGATGTAGTTAACGTAGAAATAATATGAAGTTCAGTAAATCGGAGATTTAGTAGATATCTGCAACACACGGGCGGCCCTATGGGGTTTATAAGTGAAGTGGCCCTACTTCGACGTCATCGCATCATGGGTCCCTTGCACCATCATATGATTGCACAACCAGAATTTGATTCCACACGAGGGAGAAATAAGGGTCTATAGTCTACAAGAGATATCCAGCAGATCGCCATATGATGCGTCATAGGTCGTATTACGATCCAGGCCTCGACTTACCATTTTTCGGATCTACGGATATGCTTGGCAACATCACCCAGCATTACAGATGCATTACTGACAGGGATTTTTGCAGGTTATGGCTAGAAGCTTGTCTACCATAAGGAATGCTATTAATCATTTAACTGTCATGTTTAGTACTTGGCAGGGGAGCTTATCTTGTAGCATTGTATATGTGTGTTTATAATAGTTGATGTTCGTCATCGTCCTACTAGTACTATATATATCATGACCGTAGTGCTCTGTAGAGTACTAGTAGTTATACTAGTACCTTCACCCTGTTACAACTACACACTTAGTACTACAGCCCACATCATAGTATCCATACAGCAATGCAATTAAACCGCTAGTCACGATTCACGCAATTCCATACACGATAATACTACCTAAAGCCCTCCAATACAGGTATCAAATCTACCAGCGACCGAAGTACCTCCCCATCTCGTGTCTCCAATGCACCGCCACCCCGAGGAAGGTAAACTCCCTTCCAGCCAGCATCAACCGCGGCGCGGTAATCCTTATCATAATCATCGCCCACATGCACCCGCTCCCAATTACCCTCCTGATCATTCCCCACCAGCCTCCTCGCTTGCCGCTCAGCCACATTGAAGATCACCGGACTGGGTTTCTCCTCCCCGGCTTCATAACTCGTGATCACCAGATCAACATCAGTCTCAGTGGCATCTCCCCAATTATCAGCAGCAGCAGCCGCATCAGTAATGGTAACATTCCTCTCCTCAAAGCCCGGCAAACTCAAACTCTCTACCCCCTCATCTGCCCTTCCCCCTCCCACCCTCAACCCAAGTGACCTAAGTACAGCAGGCACGCGGTCATCCGAATTCGAGACCACGCCCACAACCACCCGTTCAAATGCCCCTAGACCCCTCCCTTCCTTTTTAACATCCCTTAACCGCTCAAAAAACAACCCCGCATCCTCATAAAGCGCGTATCCTTCCCGACTAGCAAACCGATTCAATAAACTCTGAAAGAGCCCATCTGGTATTTTCACTTTGCCTGTACTAGGTGAAGACTCCGCCAAAACCCGCTCGAAGCACCCCCGAATCACCTCCTCCCACCATTGTCGGGGCCCGCCGTATTGGCCGCGGAGGACATCCGCGCGGCCGTAGTTAGGGCGGAGGCGGGACTGGGCCTTGTAGACGGATTTGAAGGCGGATTGGAGGCGGGCAGAGGTAATGATGCTGCGGGGCAGGTTGAAGGCATGGGCGGCGGAGGCGTATTGATCCGGGATGGGGTGGCGCGGGTGGAAGATTGTGCCAAAGGCATCGATGGTGAGGAGGAGGGTGCGGGGGCGTGACATGTTAGGTTGGGGGAGATGGATGTTGTTTTGCACTATGCTTTCATGTAATAGGTCAATTAGATCTTGAGTGTGTAAGGTATCTAAGGATATCTAGGACGAGTGTGTATCGAAGTAATATGTGCACAGTCTTCAAAATGTATTGTTGGATTAAGAGGTGATGGTGGAGAATGCCAGGTTCTAGGTGCTAGGATGTAGCTTGGTGATTGAATGATATCAACAGCTAGTCATGTGACTGACCTACCTGCTGGGAGATTCTGGCATTTAAACGGAAGCCATTCAACCCTGCGCACTATGTCTGTACTCAGAGTATACTTTTGAGGCTTCACTTCGGGTCTTCAGTTCATATTTAGAGCTACGCCTACGAAGTTCCAAGCGTTACTCTGACGCCATCAGTGAACATGGATGGTTGTCCCACGGTCCCACATGTTCGGAAATGGACATTCCGATGGTACCGATGGCCGATTGTAAGCTCGGGGTTGATTGCTTCTTCAAGAGGGCATGTCCGACTCTGAGGCCCGACGTCCGATGTCCGAGCACTGGAAGCGTTTGGGGGCAGATAAGATTAGATCGTAGTTGTAATTTACTACTGACAAAGAGGCCGACAGTGTTTAGTAGTAGGACAAGAACACTCATGGCACTTCGAGTCATGAAATATCCTGGCTCAAACTTGGCTAATTGTGTCGATACCTTTGTTTTTGTTGACGACCAATCAATCGCCGTGCCACTGCATGTCATTCGGCTCCTCACTTCTAGGCAGCCATATTTGGTAAGGTTGATACGCTAGTTTAGTGCCGCAAGTCTTTTCACCAGCATTTTGCCATCCCGACGATGTGACACGCTCCATGGATGCTCTCAAACTAACTGGTAGATTTGCTCTCCTCACATGCCCGTGCCTTAGCCCCGAGTCCGATGTAGAACCCACGATTGGCTCTCCACCACCCCTCGCAGTGTGGCCTTGAGCTAGAACTCCGACCGCTGATACCAATATGAAGTGTCCAAACTCCAAATCGTCGTAATGTGGTAGGGAGTCCACCGCTAGTCCCAGCCCTGTGCTGACGCGTCCCTTAGTGCGTGTGTCTAGTATCAACCAACGCCGAGCGCTTCTCCTATCTGGCCCAGCGCCGGTGCCTAACTGAGATGGCTATAAATCGAGGAAGTTCCCACCGATAAGACTTGGCTTCATCCCTACTTCTGAAACCATCACCAACATCAGACACCATGGGTGTCAGACCGCTTCTGCTATCGACCCTCCTGTGGGCTGCTAGCACCACCGCAGTGACAGAGTCGGCGCCATATGCAAACCACATCTTCAATACGATCCACTCCTCCATGCGACAATGGGGATCTTCCCTGCAACACAACGGCATGTCCTTCTTCCTGGCGACCGTCCCCGCCGGCACCCAGTTCTACCACGGCACGTCTATCGCCGAGGCCGTGAACGGAACGGAATGGCTCGCCTTCGAACCGGAGCATGCCATGGTCTTTGCAAGACCCCATCATCCTCCCCCGTCAACCCAAGATGACAAGAAAGATCTGCGAAAACGCGACTTTGAACCCGAAGAAGAGGATCAGGAACAGAAAGCAGGCTGGCTACACACCTATAACGCGGCCAAGGACCTGCGGCTGCTGTACATTGATGGCATGGCAGCTGGCAAGACATCCAACGGAACTCTTGACCTGGAGGATAGAGTCTTGTTCCGGGATTCTGTATCTGACGGGGTGATGATGGGGGAGCGCGAAAGAGCCAACATGTTCTGCCGCATGGCGCGCGAGGAATGGGATGATCGTTTGGATGGCTTGCTCCGCATGGAGGCAGGGTTTGAGGTGATTTTATGCGACTTTGCACGAGATCTCAACGAGGTCCGTGTTACCCAGGCGAAGCCGAGCGCTCCGTTTCGGGGTCCGGGAGGAGGAAAGAAAAAGGGCGGCAACGCTGGAGACGGAGGACTGTGGTTCAAGGCGATCGCTGCACGCTATGATGGAATCGGAGGCAACCGGGTTACCGTGAATTATGACAATTTCGTGTCCGCCTATACCTATGGACTGGATCTGTACCATTCCGCCAACGAGACATTCACGCTGCCGCGGTTGAAACAGTTCTCTGCCCAGGAGCTGGATCCGATCAAGGACGGACTGAACGATCTCGTTCTGCAGCATGAGGCTAAGGAGGCCTCGTTCAACTGGCAGACCATCACGGATATGGTGGTGGAGAGATACGCGCGTGAGATCCGCTATCTCGCGTCCGGGCAGGTGTCGACGGTGGAGCAGCTTCATGCGGAGATTGACCTCGCCCTGGGGCCATTTATCGATTACGGGGATCGTGATGGACAACAGGAGGCAGAGCGCTGCTCCATGCAGTTCATCCCTGGAGGGAAGTTGACGGATGGTATTGCTGCGACCGCCGTGCACTCGGTTACTCGTAGCATTTGCTCGACGTTGGTGGAGGCTGGGCAGGAGCCAGACTACAAGACGGCAATCGGGCTCGTTCAGGACCTGATGGAGTACCTGTCCTGGTCGACTTGGAAGCAGTGCAGCGGATGCGGCGACCACGAGATCTGCGTGGTACCGATTTGGCCAACGGGCACCGTAGAAGACTATAACAATCCACAATGTCGCGATGCGTCGCATCCCAGCAGCGACGGCCAGGGCTATTGGGGCAGTGGCCCCAGGGGTCCCGGAGGTCCCGGAGGTCCCCGTCCACCATCGTCTTCCTTATCTTCCAGCTGGATCCAAAAGCTAGTCTCGCTCCTGCGGACGTTCCTTGGAGCAGCTCTGGGGATGCATTTCTAAGTGGATGAGCATATTTCAATTGACTTGTTTTTCGGGCACAGTATACTCCGCTCAGGGGCGGCTGGATCCTTAGCAAATGAAAGCGAGAAGAAAGGAAAAAAGAAAGGAAGGAGAAAAAGCAATTGTGTTGAGCAGCCCTGTTTAGAGGCTCGGGGGGAGGGATTTAAGGTGACCGAGGCACTCTCGCCCGTGCTGGTCGCGCGGCTTGCCAGCGCCACTTCGATAGTCTCTGCCGACCTGCATTAAGCACCGCGCCGATCAGCTGGGCCTAGACAAAGAACACCACCCTCTCCCGACAGCCCACTTCTGTCATCATGAACATCTCGTTTTTCGGTGCTTCTGTTATCTCAAATTGTCATTAGATGCTGTGTCCTCTGTGGTCGGAACCAGGCCGCGGTGTCCACCCCGGCCAGCCACGTCGGAGCAGAATCGCCAGCTGAAGGCGAGCAGACCAGGTTAGCCATGTCAAGCATGCCAGGATAGTGATAGCGAGAGCTTACCAGCCCAACACAGTGAGGCTTCACTCGGCCGCCTTCCAGCAAACATCCCAAGTTGCCTTCCCCTGAAAGTTGTTTGCTAGGTACATAGTTCCCCGATGGTGCTTTCCTATACTCCAGCCCAACGTGTCACGGGCCCAAGTCCGGCAGTCAAGCGAACGTGGTGGATCAATCACTGATCGGATTTGGCAGCCAGTGGATCCCTCGAGCTCCCCGATCGCGCAGAATTGTCATCGCTCTGCCGATCCTCCAGATCATGTCAGGTACAACCGGGTTCGCAGCCGATCAGCCACCAGAAAGTAGACCTGGATAATGCCTGCTTGGCAGGAGATGCATGAGGCTGGATACCATCTCGATGGGTCGATAGAGGGAGGAAAAGGAGAACCACCCGAGGCCGGGCTGAGGGTGCAGGGTATAAATATGTCCCACTGTTTCCTTCTCTCTGGTCATCACAGGTCAAGCAAGTCCTTCATTTCCTTTCGCCTTTGCTTCTCTTCCGTCGCTTAACGACCACCGTTCCTTTGTCGTTCTGTCCTTCCTTCACTCTCTCAACATGAAGGCGTCTCTCGTAACGGTCCTCGCCCTGGCCGCTTGCACACTGGCGAGCCCCGTCGGCCAGCCTCACGCTCGCGGCAACGAGTGCACCTGCGGTGGCTCTGGTCCGGGCTCTGGCTCTGGCTCTGAGCCTACGCAGCCTGCACCGGAGTCTTCTGCTTCCCCTTCAGGTCCTTCCGAGGTGTCTACCTACCCCGGAACGTCATCCCACGCTCCGACTCTGCCTGGCTACCAGCCTGCTCCTACGGTTACTGTCACTACAACCGTGCCTTATAAGCCTGCTCCTGAGTCCAGCAGCTCTTCCCAGGCACCTGCTCCTACCGCTCCGGCCTCTGAGTCACCTGCTCCCGAGTCTACTGAGCCTTGCAGCACTCCTGCTACCTCTGAGCCCGCTGGGCAGCCCTCTGGCTCTGCCGGTCCTACCGGCCCTGCCAGCCAGCCGTCTGCTTCTTCTTCCTCTGCTCCTGCTAGTGAGCCTGCTGGTGAACCTTCTGGCTCTTCCGGATACCCCTCTGGCCCCACCGGCCCTGCCAGCCAACCGTCTGCTTCTTCTTCCTCTACCCCTGCTGGCCAGCCCTCTGGTCCTACCGGCCCTGCCGGATCGTCTTCTTCCTCTGGCCAGCCTACTCCTCAGCCCTCCAGCCCCTCCAGCCCCGCTGGACCATCAGGAACGGGAAGCTCTAGCAACCCCGGCGGCTCCAAGCCCTCGTCCACCTCGTCTACGCCCAGCTCCTCGACTCCGGTCTCGACTCCCTCTTCGACCCCCTCTTGCGAGAACGGACACTGCCACGGCACCGGTCACCTCATCCAGGACCTGGGCCCTCAGGCCGATCACCTTTTGACCGTGATCGGTAACGGCACCGAGCAGCTGCTGATTGAGCTCAGCGACCCTGTTGCTGACCTTCTCTCCAGCCTGGGTCTCACTGGCCTCGCTGAGCCCGTTGGCCATATTATCAAGGACGCATCCACCATCGGCGAACTGATCACGGACCTTGGAGCTCCCGTTGACCACCTTCTGATCGCCGTCGGCAAGGATACCGGATACCTGTTGATCGAACTAGACCATGACGTCAAGGATCTCCTGGACAGCATTGGTCTCAACTCTCTCGCTGACCCTGTGGGTGACCTCCTCGGTGCCATTGGTAGCAGCCTGAAGCGTCGGGAGGATGCCTCCAACCCGAACGGTCTTCTCGAGAAACTGGGTCCTGTTGTTGACTGCATCTTGCGAGTCACTGGTGAGGATACGAAGGACCTCCTAATTAAGCTGAGCGACCCCGTGGCTGAGCTGTTCAAGAGCCTGGGTCTCACTGGTGTTGGCCGTAGCGTTGGTGAAGTGATCAAGTCGGCCGCGTCGGTGGGTGACTTGATTGCCGACCTGGGCCCGGTGGCTGAATGCCTGCTGACGGTCATTGGAGATGACGGCAGTGCGCTGCTGATCAAGCTGGCTCCGGATGTTGCAGACCTGGTGGGCAGCCTGGGACTCCCTGGAGTCGGAGAGGCCGTGGGTGAGGTGCTCGACGTGGTCGGCGAGAACATCTGAGACGACAGCTCCAACTGCTACGATGACCGATCTGCAACGCATTCGCGAGTGATCCTACGACTTCCGATCCCTGACACTGAAAATGACGGATGTGCGGGGGGCCACCTCATTTGGATTGTATACCAACTATATACTACTTGACATATTTATCGTAATTGTTAATCAATGATACCTAATTCGTTTTCCACCTCTTCCATGACTCTGTCTGGCTTTCCTTCCACCCATTAATCCATTCCCCCTACTTCCGACACCTCTCCCCCCTCAGCGTACGTAATCGGGACAATAACAATACCCGCTTTCCAGTCCAGTCCCCGGCTGTGAATTGAATCGCCCCACGGGGTCGATGTGCCGATGTGGAGAAGCACACGCCTGTTTCAGCAATACGAACGCTTCGCCCTGGTGCGCGCGGGCGTAGGCCATGCTACCAGACTTTCTAGTTTCCCGGGGAAGCCTCGCCTCACGCGTGGTCGTCGGCCAGTGAGACGGCGATGAAATCATGGCGATTGTGGGACGTGGGGAGGCCGCCCCCCTCCGACGGGTAAGATTTATCCCGCCATACTATCCCCGATTGCCGGTCGCGGTCAGTATTTAATCCTCCTTGCGACCGACCCAGATGTCTCGTTTTTCCTCCTCGCCTGTATCTTTCAAGCATTGTTTTACAAACACATCTCCTCTCCTCTTAGACATCATGGCACAAACCCCGCAAGACCTCAAAATTGCCATTCTTGGCGCAGGTATGTACTGCCTCTTATCCATCCATCCAATCCCTGCGGCCCACGGTTATACTAACGCTCCACTACAGGCATGGGTGGCTTGACCTGCGCCTTGGCTCTGGCTAAGGAAGGCTTCAAAAACATTGATGTCTACGAAAACGCACATGATTTGGGCTTCGTCGGAGCTGGTATCCAGCTGGCCCCTAACATGGCCCGGGTGCTGGACCAGCTGGGTGTGTGGAAGCAAATCGAGGCTGAGGCCGTCAACATCACTGAGACTAGCGTGAGAGGTATGATCTTTTCAAGGCTCCATTTGAAACAGCCGAACTCCTCGCTAATGAATGATCCGAACAGTTGGTGCCTCGGATGCAGAACTCGCCCACGTTCCGCTGGAATATATCCACGATACCTACGGATATCCCCACATGGTTGGCCACCGGTCCTCGCTCGCCGGCGGGCTGTACCAAGGATGTCTCCAGCACCCGGACCAGATCCGCTTCCACTTCGCCACCACTGCCGATAAGGTGGTTTTCGGCACCAAGCCCTCCTTCACTGCCATTCCCCGCGACACCACTCAGCAACCCTATCGTGTTGAGGCCGACATCCTCCTCGGCTGTGATGGCATCAAGTCCCAGACCCGCGTGGCCATGCTCGATCTGCTCGGGATTGAGGCCCAGGTCAAGGACACTCACCAGGCCGCCTACCGGATCATGATCCACAAGGACCAGATCAAGGACGACCCTGAGCTCCTCGCTCTCATGAACAGCAACAAAGTCACCCGCTGGATCGGTGAGAAACGTCACATCATCGCCTACCCCGTCTCCAACAACACCATTTACAACCTTTCCACCACCCAGCCCGACATCAACTTCGCTGCTGCCACCAATGCCACCTACACTACCCGCGGTGACAAGTCCGTCATGCTGGGTGTTTTCGCCGATTTCTGCCCCATGGTTCAGCGCATGCTGGGCTACGTTCCAGAGGGTGAAGTCTGCGAGTGGAAGCTCCGCGTCCACGAGCCTATCCCTACCTGGGTGCACGAGTCTGTCGCCCTTGTCGGCGATGCCTGCCATCCCACTCTTCCCCATCTGGCCCAGGGTGCCGCCCAGGCCATCGAAGACGGCGGGGTCATCGGTGCCGTCCTCTCCAAGCTTCCCGATACCTCTCCCGCCTCCATCAACAAGGCGCTGAAGGTGTATGAGAAGGTCCGCAAGGACCGTGCCTACGCCCTCGTGGAGCTGGCTGCTGCGTCGGGCCGAGCCCTGCACCTGGGTGACGGCGCTGCCAAGGAGGAGCGTGATCGCCAGTTCGCTGCTCTGCGCCAGGGCAAGGGTCCTGTGCCCGATAAGTGGGCGGATGCGGACGTCCAGCGGGAGATTTATGGGGTGGACACGACCAAGATCGCCCGGGAGCGGTTTGATGAGCTCTTTGCCGCGTAAGCTATGGCCTTGACCTCTGACTGTTTTTCATGCACGATTGTGATGTATTGTATATAGAGCTGATGGATAGAAGGTCGGGCCGTGGTGCGAAACTGGCTTGAGGAGGATGAGCGGGGGTTCCTTTTTCATGGATATCTAGCATTGCTGCATTGCATACAATGATGAGTTATGATTTTTTCTCAAGTTCAGGTCACCAAATCCGTAGCATTGCATGATCGGTACTCTGTAGGGTAGAGGGAGAGGAGGTGTGGGGGGTGGTTGACTGGTTGCTGCTTACTTACTATGAAGTCATTACCCCGGATTTCCCCCTCAGGTTTGACCACTCGGTGGCCTCTCCACAGGGCCGATAACAAAACCCCTCGAGTTCATCTGCTAGCGTCGGGAATAACAGGCACACACAGTAGTACGACCGGATCATGCCATCTCTCGATCTTAATGAGCCGCTACCGTGCCTCTCTTATGGAGCTGAATTGTACAAAGTTCACTCCACCCCGCGATAGCCGTAGACCCTTCAGCCCTTTATAAATTAACACTTCATAGTGGTAGTATTTCATCATGTTCAGGTTCCTCAGTGACTGTAGATTTTCTCTAGTGCTCGTGGAGCTCCGCTGTCAATGGAGAAGAGGCTGTACGGTCTCTGCATGGTGGTTGATGTCGGACAGTTGGGTGTGCTGCTAGGTGGAAGGAAGAGGGGGAAAGAAGAGGGGGAAAGAAGAGGGGGAAAGAAGGGGGGGAAGGGGGGGGGGTTTATACTCAAAGAACAGAGCGTCTGCCTCAGGTTCCTTGCGACCCCTCGAGAGCGATGTATGACAAGTGGTTAAAACGGCTAGGGAATGGACATACACAGGACGATACATGACTATCCTGAGGATACTGCTAGAGCCTAGACGATCAGTTCAAGCCTGCCTCCTGACAGGAATGCCATGTCGCAAGCTTTCTGGGCTGGACGTAGCGCGGTGGCGTGGTAAGTAAGCAGAATGTGACCCCGGCGGACCCATGAAACCTCACCTGTCGGAGTGCCGTGCTCAGCCAATCCCGACATTCTCAATGGTCTGCAGTGACGCAGTCGTTAATATTAGACTTCCTCCGCGTAAGCAATTAAGTTCCCGGCCAGCCCGAACTAGAATCTTGTCTTATCAGATGATTCTAGCTGCTTCTGGCCGGGTGGTGGCAAAGCAGGGGAGAAGCTACCTAGTGCTACTATATACCGAGGTGCAGTACCGAGGCCCCCAATGATCGCTCCCAACGTTCCAGACGCTTGGAGTAAAAGGTTCCCTGGACCCAGATAGCTGCGGAAACGACCGAAAAATTCCAAGGTCCGGCGATGATTGGGGAAAGCAACCAGCCTTGGCGCGCTTAATCATCCGGCGGGTGGCTGCTGCCGATTCGGGCAGGTGAGCAGGGAACAAGGACAACCTTCTTGGCCGTCTCGCTTTTTCGTTTTTGCTTTCCTTCATTCACTTTCTGTGACGGCCAGCAAAGTCGGACATGCAGGGTTCCTCCGATTCCAGCAGTCCGTCTGACGACCTTTCTTCACCCCAGACCAGTCTCGAGCTCGTTCCTCCCGGCAACTTGAAGATCGCCATCCCTCGGCTGCCCGCTCCGTCCATCAAGGCAAATCAGCAGCGCACGGCACGCGCCTGTGTCGCCTGTCGCGCTAGGAAGACCAAGTGCGACGGTCGCAAGCCCGTCTGCCGGCAATGCCGCCGTCTCGAGCTGGTCTGTAACTACGCCGGCTCCAAGCGAGAACGCCAGCAGCTGGAGCTTGAGTCCGTACGAACCAAGGTTGCCTCCTACGAATCGCTCCTGCGCGACATCCTCACCGAAAGTAGCCGGCAAGGCGCCTCCTCTATCGAGGACCTTATCGATGTCCGTGGCTCCCGTTCTAGTCCCCGCGTACGTCATCGCCATACTAACCCTCCTCCGCCAGAAACACTTCCAAGCATCTCCGGATGTCTTTGCCTCGCTTCTAGCGGCCAGATCCTTATCGGATACTACAATACCACCGCGGCAACAACCGGGGATTTCTTTACACCGCATGCACCTAACATTGGCTGCTAAAACTCGCAGTAACGCCGCCACTAACTCTCTCGCCACCACTCCTCTGGTCCAGGTCAGCAACATCCAGTTCTGGACGGACCTTGTCAATAACACCACCGCCAGCCACCTCCTCTCTCTCTTCTTTGTCTGGGAGAATCCGACATGGCACCTTGTTGACCGGGAGATGTTCGTGCGTGACCTGGAGGCCGGGAGAAAGAAATTTTGCTCCTCGCTCCTGGTCCACACGCTCTTGTTTTTCGGCTGTGTAAACGCCACTGCAGTCTGATTGTCTGAGTACTGAACGTCGACCACTAACCATCTCGATAGAGCTCTTCTTACCATCTGGGGCGAATCACAGATCGACGAGAGGAGAAGGCCTTAGGCAAGAAGTTGTACTCTGCCCTGCAGCATCTTTGGCAATCTGAAAAGGATGATCCCGGCCTTCCAACAGCCCAGTCTAGTATTATGATCGGGCTTCTCTGTTGTACCTTTGGTATCGACCGACTGGGGACTAGGTACATCATGCATGGTGCCCAACTCAGCCGTGACCTAGGCCTTCATCGCGAGTCGACTCCCTACTTTTCCACTGACGTTGATGCCGATGTCGATGCGATGTCCCGGTGCCATAAGTTCATTGCATGTGGCGTCTTCGATGTACAGGCGTAAGTTTCTTCCCCGTATGTCTATCGGCACGGACTGATGAGGCGCAGACTCGCCGCGCAGGTTTATCGGAAGACGCCGGTCTGGGACCAACCACCGGCCGCTAGCTTCTCTCGGGAAGAAGCCGCAGGTTTCGATGAAGGCGACGAATGGAAGCCATATCCTTATCTGACCCCTGTCTTTCGGCCCTTCTTCCATACCGCCGCCCACTTCCGCAATGGCTTGGTCATGATAGTCAATGAGATTGCTAGTTTTGCGTTGAAGTTCCCGGACGCAGCTCTGAATCAAAACGATTGGGAATACGGCCGCCGGACCTATCAGCGGTTACGAGAGTGGCGGGCAAGTTTACCGTCCGTCGTCTTGCCGGATGAAAACACTTCGCCGCACATTCTCACCCTTCAGTGAGTCTTCCCCTTGTGACCTTACGCGCCTTTCTGACGCCGGCCGCAGCATGTACTATCAAGCTACGGTCGTCTCACTATGCGAAATATTCAATCTGAATACCGACCCGACGAGCAACCAGCCAGTCGATCCTGACTTTGACCCAAAATCCATCAAGTTGCAGGCTCTGGATATAATTGGATCTCTCATACTTCTTTTTCAAACCGCCCATGGGCTCAAGTCGGTCCCGATAGTGATGCTACATTACTTCTGCGTGGGTGGCGTCCACGCCATATCGCAATTACGCCCTCTCGATATCAAGTGGAGTCTGGTTCTGGAAAGCTGCGTAGTCGGCTTGTGGCACCTGAGCCTGGGATGGGGTCGAATGTGCACTGCATTTCTTCGGACGATTGAGCTTGTCATGAAAGCCACCAAACCGGACCCGACCCTTGTTCCGCCAAAGGTGACAGCCGTCTTGCAGCTATTGAGCACCAACCTCTGGACTGCGACGGATGTCTCTTCCCTTGCAGCCGATTACGTAGTGCACCATGTTCCTGCTCTTGCCGGACAAACAGGGACACAAACAGGGTCAGAGTTCCGGGCCCAAGGACTGGAAAATTTGATCCGCACAATGGACAGTTTCTCAATCAGCTAGTATGCGATTGAGCTTGGCCTTGTTATCGATCTTGATGAATGTTCTCAGTGCATGAGCATTTCACATCGTCCAGCCACCGTGTCCTGGATACAATATTGATCCGGGGGTTTCGATTAGTCCCATCCACAGATGCGTGGGCTTGATTGTCTAAATCTTCGTGCGCCTGACATCTACAGCCGCTCAAATAGATGAGCAAATGAAGGCTTTGTCGCCGTTCCCGTCCAACTAAGACACACTTGGTCGTTCTCTTGCCAATGCAATGCGACCCCCAACCGTCAACAGCTGCATGGATCAATTTTATGTCGTTTGTTGGATACGCTTGCAGAGATCTTGATGGCTAGTTATGTTGTGGTTATAAAACTGGTGATGTGATACATGTATATACGTTGGAAGGATACCTTGGAAAGTAAACGCAACCAGGGCTGGTAGTATCATTGATAGAAGAGTTAATTATCAGGATTCTCACATTGATTTAGGTGAATAAGTTGAGTGCCAACTGGAGGTGTCCTCGAGAATGGAAATATACTTCATTGACGGATAAACAATTAGACCAGAGTGGTCTTCACTGAGTCATCAAACCCATTTGTACCTTTGAACCAAACGCCCAGCCCTATTCCATATAACCTTCCCAAATAGACCCATAAGACACCTTCCAGGCTCATATACATACATAACTCCAAGCAAACCGGACACCTTTAATAAACATCAAACGGAATCTCCTACCAGGAAACGAGACGAACTCACTCACTCCCACTGCCCCTTGCCACCCAACTCCCCCAACCGATTCTTAGCATGTTTATCCAACAAGGCGGAAATCTTTCCCCCGCTGCCTCCTCTCTCCTTCACTCGAAGTTGTCTTTCCCGTTCCTGTTCCCGCGCCGCAGTGTAGTAATTCACCGCGCCCTTTTTCCCTCCCGCACCTCCACTTCCACTTCCTCCACCAGTACTAATTGACGAGGTGGTGCTGGACTGTCTGGACTTGGCCCTGGATGATATCGTCGAGCTAGTGGCAGATGAGGTAGAGCCGGTGGTGGTCTTCCGGAGTAAAGGTGGACGGGTGAAGCCGGTTCCATCCGCGGAGCCGGAGCCCGAGTGGAACGCTAGACGGTTTCCAGGACCGTTGGAGGCGGAGGTGGCGGAGTTGGAAGAGGCTTGGCGAAGGAGAGCGAGACGGTCGACGACGGGGCCGCGAGTGCGGCGTGGATGGAGGCGTTGGGATGGAGGTAGGATTTCTTCTTGTCGCTGAGGGTCTTGTTCGAATTCTGGGGTTCGGTTGTCCTCGTCTTCGTCGTGGTCGGGAGCGTCCTCCATGGAGGCGTCCTCGTGGAAAGAATCGTAGTCGTGGGTTTCGGTGAGGAAGGAGAGCGTCTCGCGGATTTCGGCGAGCGTGGCGGGTTTCTTGGACATGGCGCTGGCGGGTTTGCGCCGGAGGTGAGGGGGTGGGCGGTTGTAGGTTTCGTCAGAGATGGGCTCCAGAGGGCGTTTCCTTGTGTTGATGGGGGCGGCGGCGGTGTTGGGGTGAGGTTGTGGCGCGACAGCGTCTTGGGAGGATTGGTCGTCGGTTTGAGTCGAGACTTGTTGCTGCTGCTGCTGCTCTTCATCGAGGAACTCGAATCCAAGGTCATCGTCGTCGTCGTCACGGTCTTCGACGGCGCGGAAGAAGGCGGCCTTCTTGGGGTTTTCGGCGATTTCTCCGATCTTCTCGTCGGCTAGGAGGGCCTTGCGCATGCGGGCGAACTCGCGCTGTTTCTCGCGACGGCGGGCAAGGAGTTCATCGTCCGAGTCATCGAGGTCGAATTCGTCGTCTGCGTTGCGTCGGCGACGGAGAGCACCTGTTGTGATGTCTTTCAGCAGTTTGGCGACTTGTTTTTCGTCCGTGTTGCGTTGGTGGAGGCTGGGTGGTTGTTAGTATGAGATGGTAGCATATGGTTGGAAGAAAGGGGAGCTTACGCGTTCAGAGCAGCCAGCTGCTTCTCATCAACGGTTTCACCGCTATTGTCGTTAATCATTTGTCTATCGTAGGCGTTCTCCACATCTTCATCCTCGTCGCTGGCGCCTCCCAGACCGGCATATTCGTCGTCCGACTCCTCGGCGGCTTCTTCGACGATGTCCTTGGCTTTGCTCTTGTTGCGGTCAAAGGGAATGGCGGGCTTCTTTGATGCCTTCTTCATAACGTCGAAGGCGCTAGCGTCGATTTCAAAGTCTCCCTCTCCCCCTCTTTCGCCTTCCTCTTGCTCTTCGATCATGGAGAGGTCGGCAAGCCGTCCGCGCTTGAGCTGCTTCATCCTCCGAGTTGGGGCGGGGGAGCCATCTTGGTCGTCTCGGTTGACGAGAACCGTCTCAATGGTAGACTGAGGGGTGCCGAGGAACCGCTTGGAAGGATCAAAGGGCGAGAATACAAAGCCGGCATCTTGGGTAGGATCTGGGACTTGTGAAGGCTGGGTAGACCGCGGAGCAGGGGACTCGGAGACTCTTGCATCAGACTGGGCATATCCTGCCAACATATCAGCAGACTCCGTCCTTGGCTCCTGGCTGTCTTTAATAATCATCTGTGAGTCGGATTCTTGGCGATCGAGGCCCGGTTCAGGGAGAGAATGAGGGATTGTAGAGCTGCCCCTTTCGTTATCTTGGTGGCTACCAGCTATTGTGCCTGCAAAGGCCTGCGTCAAGCTCATCAGGTTGCTTGAGCTCTGGGTAGGAAGATGCGGCCGTTCAACAGAACGTGTTGTGGGAGTCACGACGGATTTCGCAGGGGTCTTTGGCTCTGTCTCATCCTCATCCTCATCGTCATCGTCATCAATGACTGTTCTGGTAGGTCTCTTTCGTCTTTGCGTTGGCATATCCTTCTCATCGACCGACATAAATTCCGGCGGATCGTCCGCTGATTCATCGCTCTCACCAGCTTCAGAGTCGATAAGCCCCTCCTCTGCGGTAGGCTTGGCTTCTCCGTTCTCTCCCTCGTCCTCATCCTCAGCTTCTTCGTCGGCTTCTTCTTCTGAGCCAGAGTAGTCCCAGTCATTATCATCATCCTCACTGTTGCCTTTGAATGCCTTTCTTTCCATCTTCGCGATATCCTCGGCCTCTTTCCGTGCCTTCTCCACCAGATTTTCCAGTTCGTCCTCCATAGCAGCGCGTTCTTCAGCGGTCTCGATATGAACACCCTTGGCCCTGAGTTCCTGGATCCTATCTTGTCTTTCCTTTGCAGCTTGCTGTCTCGCCTTGAAGAGTACAGTAGCTGACAACTGAGCGGGATTCATTGTGGATTTTCTTGTGGGGGATGTAAGGTGCGCCAGGGCTTTCAGCTTCATCATGGAAGCTGATTCCTGAGCCTTCCTGGCTGGGACGTTTTCAAACGCTGCAATGCGTCTGGCCTTGGCAGGAGATGTGACAATCTCCAGCTCACTATCCGAGTCGTCCTTCTGTTGCCGGGCGACCTCTTCCCGCGTGAGACGAACGCGGATGGGTGGAACAGTTAATTCCCTCCTGGTCTTTTTTGACGATACCGTTCTAGGCTGCGTGGTAGTCTCATCAAGTTCCATTCTCGCAACGACAGGTTGCTCAGGCTGTGGGCGCGGGTTCGCAAGAATCTCCTCCAAGGTAGGAAACTCCCCAACCTCCGCGATCTCAGTTTCCTTGCCGATGCCCTCACTGGATGTCTTACCAGCTGGACCCAGAACAGGCGACGTGCGCGGTGTCTCTTTGTCTTTCTGCACCTCGCCATCAGATGAGTTCAAAGAACCGGTCGTAGTGGATGAGTTTTCTCCTGACGGGCCAGCCACAGTCTGCTCTTCTGACTGCTTGGATTTAAACCGAGCGAAGAAGCTTTCTTTTGTGATCTTTTTCTTCGTCTGTGCCTGATGCGCCAGCTGCATATTCCGGCTCATCCGCTGCGTCTCCCGATTCATCTCCTCAAGGGCCTTCTTGCTGGCCTTTCGAGCCGGACGCGCTTGTTGCGTCAACTTCCGTCCAGAGCCATTCTCACCCTCGCTCTCACTACCGGAGAGGATTTGCGAGCTGAACTGTTCATGTTGCCTCGCTCTTGCTGCTCTTTTCTCAGCTTCGGCTTTCTCCTTCTCCTCACGCTCCCTGCGTTTCTGGGCAACAAGCGCCAGGAACCGAGAATTAGCCTTTAGGTGTTCAATATCATCACCCGATCCTGCCTGGCTTTCAGCATCATCCCGCTCTCTGATTGGAGACGACACGAACAAGGGAGAGTCAGACCTCGCCGGAGAAGGCGACCGATCCGACCCATCTTGTTCAAGTTCCGAAATCAAACTTGAGGCTGCCTTCCTACCTCTCCTCCTCGGACCGGCCGCAGGAAGTTCATCATTAGACTCGTTGGCATCATCCATCACTGCGTCACGGCCCGCATCTTGCTTCTCCACTCGCAACGATTTCGAGACCCGCTCGAAGGCCGTCTGCCCGGGATTCGACGGGCTAGGGTTCTGGTTCTGAGCCTGAGCCTGCAGGCGAGCAGCCATGCGGCCTTTGGGCATGACAATGTCGTCTTCATCATCTTCTCCGTCTGACTCGAGTGTGGTTGTAGGACGAGTAGAAATAGTGCTGTTTTTAAGCGCGTTGCTAAGTGTGGTGGTGGATCGGTCTGGGTTGGACAACGTAACTCCATTATCGGAATCCGAGTCGCTGTCGAAGGCTGCTAGCATGGCCTTGATTTTTCGTCCAGGCGTGAGCATCTCGGGTGAATTGGCGCGAGACGCGGTGCGCGTCGTTCGCGGCGTGGAGGGGGTGGATGACATTATGTATTGGGGGTAGGATATTGAAATTGGTTCGTTGTTATATGAAAGTATGGGACATTGCTATAGGTTCATGAGAGGTTTGAGGTCAATTGCAAGGTACCCACGGTGGTGGGAGTGTAGGTCCACTGTGAAAGTCCTGGAAATAGCGGAGAATCTACGGGGTTGTCGGACGCGCCGCGCGCGCGTTGCTATCACACGTGATCTAGCGATAAGCCGCGTTATCGATGAAGTCTGATTTGGGAAGTATGGATGGAGATGGTGCGGAGTAGTCCGAGCGAACAGGTATACAATTTAATAGAACCGATTGCTGAAAGAGAAACTGCTTTATTCTTTATAATACAGTGCCCCAGGATGTGTCCCGTTACGCCAATGAACACCGCCCCGTATGAAATACAAACCGACGCTGTCTCAAATGCTTCCCGAAGAACAAAATCGTGCCATTTCCATCAGAAGCCGTCGGCTAGAACGCATATGCTGTGTGTATGGTGCTATTGGAACTGTGTGTCCAGAATCGTACTTTCCTAAAATCAAATCTCGATATCGAGCTCCAGATCCAAGGCTGCAATGTTCTCATCATCCATGTTCCGGTGCCTGATGGACGCAATGCCACCTTTGCGGGGTTTCTTTTGAGTGCTCGCGGGGGTGACGCTGCGGGCAGGGGTACTTGCTTTAGATGGTGTCTCGGAAGCAGTGTTCTCCTGACTAGCGTTATTGTCTGGCTTCGGTGTCGAACCGTTTCCATTGACATCGTAATGAGTTCTCGCTTGGGTTCTGACGCGCATGAACGGGTTGAGAGTGGCTTCGCCACGAGCAACCGCAGCAGCAGCTTTACGACTTGCCTTGCGCTCTTCCAGTTGGGCACGACGCACGTTCTCGTAGTTGAGCTTCTGGTTGCGCAGGTTCAGTTCAGCAAGACGTTCATGCTCAGACGGCTTGTCCGCACGCGGCTTGGAGAGACTGGTGCTAAGGGCAACTTTCGGGGTCGACATGCTAGCTAGTTCACCTTCCAATCGCTCAGCTTCCGCATCATCGCCAGCTGCTCTAGCAAGCTTCAGTTGCTTTTCCGTTTCCACGCGTCTAAAAAACTTCGACTTGGAATCCAACGAGCCTTGCTTGCGTAGCTTCTCATTCAATTCTTCATTTGTAAACTTGTGATTGAGCAAGCGGTTGATATCCGCTACCTTGTTGGCCGCCGTTGACCTCGTGGCCATCTTGCAGTCTTCGACGGCCATGGTTTGACGGTACCGGTTAAATTCTGCCTATAAGGTATCAGTAAAATGTCGAAGAAGACACTTAGATGACGGTATACCTCTGTGAAGGGGGAGTCGGAGCAAGCGATGAAGGGAAACTCGCGCTCAGCCTTTCCATGTGCCAGGACAGCATACTGATTCGTCACAAACGACCTGCCGTTTTGCCCTTCCATAGCATAAGGTTTCCCCTCGGCGAATCCTAGGCAGATTAGCGACGGAGGTTCCAATGCGACCGCAGGGGCGTTGTCTTACTCTTAATCAAGCAAAGCCGGTACTCATTTTGGCCGGTCTCACGGTTCGGACCTATGTTAACACGGGCGTAGCATCCGGAAATCGCGTCATCGAATCCAGGGTAGAAGCAGACTTGGGCGAAATTAGTTCGACCCACACGGGCACGCTGAATATCCCGAAGTTCGACAGGTGGGTCATCTTTAGGAAGCGATGGAGAGCGTTCCCGATCATCCCACTCGACTTCACTCTCGCCCTCTGCGTCTTCGTCGGAGATCCTGTCATCTCGAGAGCGTGCCTTCTGATCCTTGACTGGTTCACGGCGGCGGAGCTCGTCGCGTTTGCCCTTCTGCTCTCGCTGGCGCTTGTAGGCCTCGATGGCATCTGAAGTTTCTCCGACTTTACGGCCACCAAGCGTCATCTTCTGTCGCGAACTCTTGCGGTTGCCCTCATCCAGATTTGCCATACTAGCCTTGCGCTTGTTCTTCTTTGCCTTGCGAGCTTCCTCACGTTCACGGGACGCTAAAAGGCGACGAAGTGCGAGATCCTGATTGTGGCGATCGACCTGTTGCGCACGCTCAGAAAGGAGCTGTTCCCGTTGGATCTCGGGCATTGCCATGATATCCTCTTTGTCCTTAGCTGAGTAGTAGAGTTTCTCGTAAGGGAATATGGGGCCTTCATCTTCAGCTTCTGGGGCAGAGCCTTCTGAATCTGATCCAGAGTCTGATTCAGACATGCTAGCAGAGTCGAGCGACTCAGCAGCTGACCTAATGAGAGTTAAGTGTCAGTCAAGCCCTGATGCCGTAGTGATGACCAGACGGTGTGCCACAAAAGAGACACGGCAAGTCAAACATACAGTTCTCCATCATCCTCATCGTTTCTTCGCGACTTCCGGCCTCGTTTGACGGGCCTAGCAGTACCTTTGCGACCCATGGTTGCTGATGCGTCTGGGGACTGGGGGGAGGATGAACGAGTGGGGGATGTGACTCTCTCCTTGGAGGCGGGGGATGCCTCTTCGTCAGAGGAATCTCCCGCGAGAGCGAGGAGCTCGGCGTCGAGGTCGTCAGCCATAGTGAATAATGGCTGAAGTTGCCTTGGGTATCAGGTATTGAGTAACACGAGCGGTAAAGGAAGCGGCGCTAAGCTGCTGAAGAAGGAAACCGCTAGCAGAAAAATAGGGAGGTGACTTCCGATCAACAGGAACAGGTGCCACCTGGGCTGCAGTCGCGCCGAGTGAAAAGGGTGTTAGGTGGCCAGAGGGTATCGAATCGGACAAGGTTGCTGCATACAAAAAGTGCAGTACACTGGCAGAAATTGCTGTATATAGTGTCGCGTTATTGAGGGGAAGACAGTGGAGGCGGAAGGGTGAAAGATGCTGTCTGGGTGGTGTGTTAAGGCGAAAGTGGTGAGTGCAGTGAAAGCAGAACCGGGAAGTGAAAAGAAGCGACTGGAGCGATTCTCGAGGCTCCGGTTCATGACGTTCCGGTCCAGGGATGGCGTGCCAAGGCGTGTAAGCGCGCGGCTGCGGCTTATCGATCAGGTTGGGCCACTTCGGAACTCATGGCAGCATCTTGAATTCCTCCCCGGCATCAAAACTCGCCCTTGAACTTTGGAGAAGCTTCCGGTCGGTAAACTCGGCCTCTTTCACCAACATGAAGGCCCTCGGTTTGTTCCGGAGGGGTCCGATCGCCTCTTCACTCCGGCCGACACCTCCCGCAGTCCTTGACTTTCTCGCGCCTTCCACGCTACAAGCCCGTCGCCAATACAGTTATACGGCTACGAAGCAGTCCATAACGAACCCCATCGCATCACAGCAGACTCATCGGTCATCAAAGCCCAAGTATGTCCTTAGCCAGAAACAACGCGAGTTCCTCGACAGAGCGCTTCGTGTCAACCAGGCCGGCGAGCTAGCAGCCACCTTAATTTACACCGCGCAGACACCACAAGTCGTGCGCTCTCATCCTCACCTACGGCCATTGATGAAACATATGTATGATCAGGAAGTCGGGCACTTCAACACCTTCAACCATCTCATTGCGAAGCATCGAGTGCGACCGACGGCTATGTACCCGGTATGGGAAGTTGCAGCGACATTTCTGGGCTGGTCGACTGGTGTGATGGGACGCGAAGCAGCTATGGCCTGTACGGAAGCTGTGGAGACAGAGATTGGATCGCACTATAATGATCAAGTGCGAGAAATATTGTCCTGGAAAGCGGAGGCCGAAAGCCGGGGTGAAGAGCTTGATGAGGAACTCGAGGAAATGCTGGTGACTTTCCGACGGATTCGCGATGAGGAGCTGGAGCATCTGGACCATGCTGTTGAGAATGATGCGAAGGAAGCCCGTCCATACGATCCGCTGGTCAACGTTATCCGCTACGGATGCAAGGCAGCTATCAAGATCAGCGAGCGGGTATGAACATCAAGAAGCCATCTTCGAGGACTTTGTCGTGATACGGCCAAAACCTCAAGTCAAACCTAGGTCAACTGCTCTCAGGCAAGACACAACTGTTGACATGTATGACACTGTATTTTATTGTATTTATATACATTCTATGCTCACGCCTATAGCAAGAGTTTCTGCCTTGACTAGTCCGCTCACTGAATCTAAATAGGCGTAAAAGCACCGGGTATCTACAACCTTACACGCCCAAATACCTCTATTGAACGGCGCATTCTATGAAAGCCAAAATCTATGCCCCCCTGTCTAGTTTTCCGACTCAGAACCCTGGTTGCTTTCCAGATAATCCAAGAAGCTCTCAGAAAACCGCACCACCTGTTGGTACACCTCCTCGAAACCATTAACACCGCCATAGTAGGGATCCTGAACAACCTCCCCACCCCCAACACGTTCATGCAAGACACCACCAGCACCAAAGTCACCAAACAGGCGCACCTCTGCAATCTTGGCGCCCGCCTCCCCGCTTGCCGCAAGGGATGCTGCAGTCGCAGCTCGAGTGCCCTTCGTGCCACGCGACGCGGGGGCAGACTTGTTCATAGATGCCAGAACTGACTCGCGAACATCCAAAAGATCGCGCAGGTTATACTTGTCCATCGCAAGAAGATAGTCAAAGTCGAGGAAATCCTGCTTGGTGACTTTGCGGGCGGCATGCTCATAATTCTTGACGTTGTGGCGGCGGAGCGTGGACATGGTACGGGAATCCGGGGATTCGCCGGCGTGGTAAGCACCTGTTCCAGCCGAGTCGATTTCTTTGATCAGAGGATGTGAGGAGGCCACATTGCGGAAGACGCCTTCTGCCATGGGAGAACGACCTGGGTCGGGTCAGCTTGAGGTGCGCGGTGCGGGGTGAGAAGGGGCGTACAGATATTGCCGAGGCAAACGAAAAGAACATTGACTTGCCGGCCAGCGGGGGTGGGTTTTGTAGCGGGCATTGTTCTTGTGTTCTTGGATCTGAAATCTATAGATCTATTGAGGAATGCGCTCAGTATGCAAACGAGGGATTGATGATTGATCAAGTGGACGGTGGCGGGGATTCGGTGCAGAATCTTTATCGATAGCGGAGGGCGGTATGGCGTAGCCACTGCCTGATTCCTGTGGCATTCACCCATAGTGACTCTCTATTGTCACAGAGAAGCTTTCCATATCAACTCTCACTTTGCCTTTCCCTATTCTCTGTGTGCAATACTCTATGCATATGCAGACTAATGCGTGTTAGATCATAGACCGACCTATCGTCATTTGCTTGCTAACGGTTATATAGATAGATGGTGCTACAAAAGTCCACTTAACGTTGCGCGCACCTTGGAGTTGAGGTGAAGTTGCATGTTACAAAGCCTCGTAGTATTGATGAGCGAGAAATGAGAAATGTAGAGGCTTTGCTATGAGTTTGACTGAAGGATTGGCATGCACCGCTATCGTTCCCGGGATCATTGTGGCTCTAGTACTCCGTAGTAGTCCCCGTTATAGGCCGAGTCAGCCTGATGGGGCAACCGATACGGAGTACGAGCCCGAGGAACGATTTAGGCAGCTACTAATCTGTCATCAATTAGTGGAGCAACACCTGCAGTAGGGGGCAAAGAATTATTTCGTTCATAAGTACGGAGTATACCATGTCGTCCTAGTTGTTAACATCCGTACTATATCCGGAGTGGACCATGCTATTAGTCCCAGTAGTATGGATCAAGCTTGCGACCCTCCGCAGACTATGACGTCGCTCCGGGAGATGGCCAGATGCAGACAGGCAACTACTTTTTCGCTCCAATGGGGCATATTTGAGGAGACAGCTAGGTAAGCTGCCTAGAGGATATAAAAAGAACACGAATGATTAATGCGACCAGTCACCCCGCTGTCCAACGTGCTTCAGGACACCGCCGCACAGCGGGTGGCTGTGAGCAAGGAAGGCTGACCAGCTGTTGGCCCAGTGATGAAGTGGAGTCTGGGCGAGCCATGGCGTTGCACAGCTTCTACCCATGGATGGAAGGGCGGGATTGTTTCAGGGGAGGGAAATCCTTCCGAGTGGGCGAAGACACCAATAATTGTCCTTGAGGATGTAGGAACTATCCGTGATGAGATGGAGTGCATTCATACATAGTACATTGTAGCTAAACAATGATTGTGTTCCCCGTGGGTGCGTGTCGAACCGGCCGTGTTATCGCGCAGTGGAGTTCTCATCTTGTTTGTTATGACCCCGACTCGGGCTGGATGGCCTAATGAAGGAAAGTAAGATGGCGAACCCACCTGACTAGCCTTGTCGATGGTTAGGCCTGCTGCTGATCCTCTCCGACACCCTTCTGATTCGTACTTTGGCCCTTCCGCCGTCTTCAATCTATCCCAGTCTGCTTGCCGTCACTGATCGTCCCCGCGGTTCCTTGGTCAACGGGCCTCATCCTTTTCCACCCTCATCGCGTAGTGTCCTTCCTGCTCGTGGCGCTGTTACGGCGATTCCGATCCGCCGTCACGAACAGCCACGGCCCAAAAAAGCTGTCTTCCGCAACCATCGGTTCAGCCTTTGTTTCTGACGTCCTGACTCCAGTCGTTCTACCGCAATAACTATCGATCCTCCCCCTCTCTTGTCCCGTACATTCCTTTCCCCATAAAACTAGACTCGCCTATCATATCCTGAAACTCCCGCCAGCAACGGAGCTCCCACGCTATCGCAGTGACCTGAACGCTCGCCGATTCACATTCCACTGGGACTCCTGGCGCAATCTCCAGCCCGTTTCCCTTGGTCAGGAATTTCCAAGGGGAGTCGTTTATTGGAACGGTTGACTGCCCGAGGCACTATCGGCCATCATGTCCTATAATCGCTTGGGTAGGTTCTTAATAATTTCTCCGTCCGTGTGCTGTCTACTTTAAACAGATTGCGCGGCCGTGAGTTGTCGCGCATCTATCCCTTCTCCGCATCAATTTCCCTCCTGAAACCCTAGTGTCTGGAGCGAGCCTTACCTTCAAAGGATTTTGCTCGTATATCGGCGCGCAGGTCAGCAGACAATTTGACTGTTGCGCTCGCATCGTCGTCCTGCTATTTTTCTCGAATCGCGCATCCGTCACAGGGCGTTTATACTGACAGTCAATTGCAGGAGAACCATATGGGGAGGAAGACAGTCACTCCCCAATCATGAATCCTCACCATCTAGACGCTCGATCGCCGTCACCGGGGCGCCCGTTACATGCTTATCAACTTTCGGATAATCCCTATATGCCTCAAGAGCACTTGGAGATGCCCTCCAGCGATCGGCTAGCAGAACAACCAACTGTGAGAATGTCCCCGGAGCTAGAAGGGAGGATGAGGCTGACTGACCGCGCTCGTGGACTAGTACTCGGTTGAGCGTCTCCCCAACTCTTACGGTCACAACGAACTCTACGAAGAGCACCAACCCCAAGTCTACCCTGGATATGAATACTCTGTGGAACCTGAAGCACATCACGATGCCTATTACACCCAACCCTACCAGCCTGCTATAACTCCTCACGAAGACTATGATTTGGGGCAATATCCTGAGCATCAGCAATCATATACAGACGATCGCGTCCCTATCCTGCAGCCCGATAACCCATTTGGGCCGGATCCTTATGCCGACGAGTATGAAGATGAACCTACGATCGCTCCTACACCTAGTCCGGCGCCGGTCCGTCGATGGAAGACTGTCAAGGAAGTACAGCTCTTCAATGGTAACCTCGTGCTGGACTGTCCAATTGCACCAACGCTGCTCAGTCAGGTCCCGCATGCCGAGCCTCCAGGCCGGGATGAGTTCACACATATGCGCTATTCTGCTGCCACATGCGATCCAGCAGAATTCTTCGAGGAGCGATTTACACTACGTCAGAAGCTGTTCGCCAAACCTCGGCACACGGAGCTTTTCATTGCAGTCACGATGTACAACGAGGACGACTTCCTCTTCGCCCGAACGATGATCGGCGTGTTCAAGAATATCGAATACATGTGTTCGAGGACGTCGAGCAAGACCTGGGGCAAAGATGCATGGAAGAAGATCGTGGTCTGTGTCATCAGCGATGGTCGTGCGAAGATCAACCCGCGAACACGCGCTGTCCTGGCTGGTCTGGGTTGTTATCAGGATGGAATTGCGAAGCAACAGGTTAACGGCAAGGATGTCACGGCTCACATCTATGAATACACCACACAGGTGGGTCTGGAACTGAAGGGAACCCAAGTCCATCTCAAGCCTCGCACTGGTGTGCCCGTGCAGATGATCTTTTGTCTGAAGGAAAAGAACCAGAAGAAGATCAACTCACACCGCTGGTTCTTCCAGGCGTTTGGTCGCGTGCTGGATCCCAACATCTGTGTGCTTTTGGACGCGGGTACCCGACCCGGAAAGGATTCAATCTACCACCTTTGGAAGTCTTTCGATGTTGACCCGATGTGTGGAGGTGCTTGTGGTGAGATCAAGGTCATGTTATCGCATGGAAAGAAGCTGCTTAACCCCCTCGTTGCTGGGCAAAACTTCGAGTACAAGCTTAGCAACATCTTGGACAAGCCGCTGGAATCTGCGTTTGGATTCATTTCGGTGCTTCCGGGTGCTTTCTCTGCCTACCGTTATGTCGCATTGCAGAACGACAAGAACGGACAGGGGCCCCTCGAGCGGTATTTCCTGGGTGAAAAGATGCATGGTGCCAACGCAGGCATTTTTACGGCAAATATGTACCTGGCAGAGGATCGAATTCTTTGCTTTGAAATCGTGTCCAAGCGCAACTGTCGCTGGCTGCTCCGATACGTCAAGTCGTCCACTGGCGAGACCGATGTCCCAGACCAGATGGCCGAATTCATTCTACAGCGTCGCCGCTGGCTCAACGGCAGTTTCTTCGCTGCGGTGTATGCCATTGCCCATTTCTATCAGATTTGGCGAAGCGATCACAGCTTCATGCGGAAGTTTATGCTCTTCATCGAGTTCATCTACCAGACCATCAACATGCTCTTTGCTTGGTTTGGCATTGTAAGTAAACAGTCGGATTCGGTTGGATTGTGACTAACCAAAACAGGGCAATTTCTTTCTGGTTTTCCATATCCTTACGGCGTATTTGGGCGATGATTCCCTGCTGGGAACGGTTGGTAAAGTGCTTGGTGTGGTGTTCGAGTGGCTTTACCTTGCGACCTTGGTTACTTGCTTTGTTTTGGCGCTCGGAAACCGGCCAGGCGGGTCGAACAAGTTCTACATGACTATGGTCTATTTCTGGATTGGAATCATGATCTACCTAGCCTTCGCTGCGGTATTTGTGACCGTGAAGTCGATCCAGTCGCAAGTGGAGAAGAGCGGCTTCACGTTCACGGATTTGTTCACCAACTACCAATTCTTCTCGATCATCGTGTCTCTTGGATCCACCTACGTCATGTGGTTCCTTGCATCGTTTCTCTTCCTGGACCCGTGGCACATGTTCACCTCCGTAAGTATTGTGCTCCCGGCCACGACGATCTTTCTGACACAGTACAGTTCATCCAATACCTGTTACTCACGCCGACCTACATCAACGTGCTTAACATCTACGCTTTCTGTAACACGCACGACATCACATGGGGTACCAAGGGTGATGACAAGGCGGAGAAGCTACCCTCGGCCAACTTGAAACCGGGCGGCAAGGTGGATGTGAACATCCCGCAAGATGATGGAGATCTGAACGCACAGTATGAGGCGGAGTTAGCAAAATTCGCGACAAAGCCACCGAAGGAGGAGAATAATGTTTCCGAGGAAGATCGCCAAGCCGATTATTACAAGGGATTCCGCAGTGCAGTCGTCCTAGTGTGGGTGTTCTGCAACTTTGCCCTGGCCGCTGTGGTGCTCAGCGCGGCTGGTCTGGAGGAGTTCAGCACCGACAATGACTCGACCGAGAACAAGCGCGCCACGATCTACATGGCGGTGGTCCTATGGAGTGTTGCGGGACTGTCACTCTTCAAGTTTATGGGAGCCATGTGGTTTTTGACTGTGCGAATGGTAAGTCGCTCATACTGTGCTAAATGTGCTCTGCTAACCGGCAATATAGTTCCGCGGCGTTTAATCTATTAACGTTTGTTTTGCATGCCTGTGTTTCTCACGGGTGACGGATGGACAGTATACTGCTGCAGGCCGGTATGGTATGATGATGACGAAGCGACAAGCAATGATGGTTCATGATCACGCGGGCGACGCACATACCCAGTGTTTGTTGATATGATTAGATAGTACTCGTATGTAAAATAGTCAGGTGCATATATGGTGTCTTACAAGATCCTTTACAAGATCTGGCTTTCTACGCAGTCTTTGATTAGAGTATCAATGATTTATCTAGTATAAAATAACTGCGTGATA
>KV907501.1:637569-842077 GCA_001990825.1 Aspergillus carbonarius ITEM 5010
CTTAGAGATAAATTATATAGAGCGATAGGAAAAGAACATACATCTGTGGCCCGCATTATTGGAATTATACCATGTGGAAGTTCAGCCAATGATCGAGGGCCGTGTAGACTTGCACCGGTTTACATCAAACAACTGATGGTATCTACTGAAGAAAAGAAATTAAATTCTGGTAGATACCCCTCGATGGAAGCATTACTGGCTTGCGCGGGATCGTTATGCTGTTGGATAATTTTCCTATGGTTTGCACTGGTTATATTTATATGAATTTAGGGCTTGGGATTTCTTTCTGTGTCTCTTTAGTAATTTATGGGTATTCACAGGCTCAGCCTACCGCAGGCCACATCTATCCTTGCCGTATCCTTTCTTTTCTCCTTATCTATAATAAGATGATCATAGGTGGATATCACTGACCTGAAAGGCGCTCACGCCCCTTGCCCAAAGTCATACTTGCCATCCCCACAGCAAGGGATGTGACCGACCAGTTGATTTAGCAATTTTGTTTTCTGGGAGTAGGACGCGTCTTTGACCACCCAGCTGATCATCTTGGTTTGGCCGAGCTTCGTTGTGTTTGCTAATCTGTGAGAGACTATTCATGTCAATGGGGGCCAAAAAAAAAACCATCTCCCTATATAAGTACCCCGGGCTTATCGGGCGCATCATGTTCAACATATGATGTATCTACTGCATTGTATTGCTGCATGCATGCAGGACCCCACGGCACTTGCATCAGGTCG
Source organism: Aspergillus carbonarius ITEM 5010 (assembly GCA_001990825.1). Classification (NCBI taxonomy): domain Eukaryota; kingdom Fungi; phylum Ascomycota; class Eurotiomycetes; order Eurotiales; family Aspergillaceae; genus Aspergillus; species Aspergillus carbonarius. Next base: position 638,304 of record KV907501.1, read on the forward strand.
GTTCAAGGCCACTACAGTAGACTATGGACTAAAGAGGGGCGTCAGCAATATGAGGGTTAGTTAAGACTTATGAATGTAAGACATAAGGGTTGCCTTCGGTCAAACGCAGGTGTCATGCTGCCTGATGAGCCCCGGCAGTATGTTGGTGCCCGCCCTCTGTAGATACATCTGCCTGTCTGAAGAGACAGAGTGTGGTATGCTCAGTAGATTATGTAGTAGTTGAATTCTTGACTGAGATGGAATTATAGAACTGGAGGATTCTAGGCAGGGATTTTCTTCGGTTTTATGTCACTGTAGTAAGCGAGATTTTCTACATGTGTCTATCGAATCTCCACACTTCCTCAGCTGGCAATTCCCAAAATCCGGTTTCCAGGCAATTGTAGTTTGTGCTATTAGATCCCAGGGCTCTTCTGCCCGATCACCGAATCTAGAAAGTCCAGTATATGATTCCTTTTGTGATATCCTAGCCGAATCTCTAAAGGTTATCTCATCCCGCTCTTTCAAGATTCCGTGGTTATCAAACAATTTCTGGGCTAGGTTTCAGTGAAGAAAACCAATCCATCCATGGCCATCGGTCCCATGATACGGCCCTTCGCCCAAATTACGACTTGCGCTCGGGATAAGCTTATAGGCTTTCTCCCGACTTGCAACCGGAGCAAATATATTTTGCCCAGTGTGTACACACCTTTCTAGTCTGCGGCGCGCCCTGAGAGAGAAAAAGGAAGTTGTACGGCATGGCTTCATATTTCTGGACCATCACGGGTATCCCCTGGCTATGCGCCTCTTGCGCCACACTCAATTCTGCTCCTGGCCGCAGACCATCCAGATCGGACATGACTTTAACTAGTCGTCTGCAGGGCAAGGTCGGAAAGTGTGGGTTGAGGGGCCTCAGTCCGTAAAAACGGGCTGGCCGTGGAACAGAACTGGCTACTTTCGTGTTGTAAGCGGAGAACTCGCAGTACAGTTCTTGTTAGATAACCTTTCCTTTTTCCGTCATGGTCTTTACTGCTATAACTAGGGCATACTCTCGAAACTCGGCTAGATGATATCTCTGAAAGCTATATCTTAGATGCGTTGCAGCAGACTAGAATGATATTGGTGATATCAAAAAACATGCTTTTTCAATCAATTATATACCTGTGGCCTCAGTTTTCTTTACCGTTGCTGGACACCACTGTACACTCTTGCGTCGAGTGTGTCGTTGTAACAGAGACATGGACAGTTTCACTCCCTGGGCAACTCACAACCGAAGTCAGCGGATACTGGTCATCGAATTGACTCTTCTTCGCGGCTTCGATATCCACGGCAGCGGAATTTCCCGGTGATTGAGCGACGGTGGATGATGACGACCACCGAGAGGACGCCGAGATCAGTTTGCTGAAATAGGTTTTGTAAGTCGAGAGAAGAGGCGTCTGCAGGATGTGTTTGAAGAATCTGGGCAACGACGGCAGACAACCAGCAATTATGCCGCCTCCAATTTCGGGCAGTGTGCAGACGCCCAGAAGGTAGATCTGGTAGGATTGGTTGTTCTTGGTATGAAGGAGTCGTACTGCGTAGTAGATCTTGAGCGACGATCCGACGCAGGCGCTGGATATAGCACAATTGATTAGAATGTTGCTCGGAGACTCTCCCATGGTATGAGTGATGACTGTGACTGTGACTGGAGGGAATACATACATTAAGCCGAACAGGAACGCCACAGAAACAGCACGCTTCTTCCGGGGCGACATCTGGAGCCTCCAGACTTTCAGATGAGGGAGAACCAAAATTGTCAGATCGGAGATAGTATTGATGATTCCGGCCACAAACATCTGTAGCTCTGTATTGAGGCATTTGCCATCCGTTTGTAGAACGTCCCAGTATTTCGAGATGGGATTGCAGGCGAAGATGATGGTGAAGGTGAAGGCGGTATAGTAGAGAATATTAATGCAGATCAGACCGTGGCACGTCCAGAAGAAATAGTCTCGCTTTAGGCTGAAGATCTCGAGGAATTGTCGGAGGATTGAGATCTTGATAAAGCAAATGATGATGGAATACAGAATGAGGCCGGTGTGGAACCACTGTTCTTATATTAGTCAAGGATATACTGTATTTGCTTTCCTCGACCGCTTACATGTAGCAATCCGATTAAGTTTTTCACCTGCAGATTCCACTGATCTATACCTGGGGCGATGTCCCCAACTTTCCATGCGACTGGGAAGTAGCCGATCGATAGTGCCTAGCCATGTCAGATAGGGCACGGTAGTGGAGAGCGGCATCATGTAACCCTACCCAAGCTACAATCATGGCGTCTATGCAGTATGTTAGCAGCCCGGTCGGTCGATGTGGGACAGGCACTACTTACAGTCAGATGCTCTGACGGATCTGATAATAAACGCCTTTGTGTAAATGCGGATTGCAAAAGTGATCAAAGCCAGACTCCAGAAGACGAGGATTAAAGCCCGCCCGACAGCCTGCAGATTCGGGGGATCAACAAGATTGGGAACGACTCCCAAAGGGGGAGAGGCAGCTGGGCCATTAAGGAGTGCTTGACGTTGTGCAGACGAGAGTGACATATTGCTAGTGAGACGAAAAGAAAAATCTATTGTGTCTGGGATAAGCCTTCAACGAGACCATCAACAGGATTTATACGTTATAGAGACATTGATCGGCTGTCAGGAACTTCTACCCCAGTGCTACGCACTCCATGCTTCACGGAGGCTTTCTTTTCCATATCCCTCTTCGGGGGCTTACAGCACGCGTCGAGCAGGGAAACTGGGGGCTACAGAGCTTACAGTCGAACTCACAAGTCGCTGCATACCACCTCAGCCACCCAAATGCCTTGATTATGCACTGATGGAACATGCCATTGCCGGGTTTAGCGAGATCTTATTCCTCCGTCGTGGAAATATGTAAGCGCTAGTTGTTCGGCTCGATGGCAAGGCAGGGGATCCCATCAGCCACGTCGTTCGTTCATTGGTCACTGATTGCAAAGGCCCTTCCCCCTTGGGGCCGTGAGCGACATGACTACTAGTTTTACAACCTCCCTGTCAAGCATAGACGATGCATGTCTCAAGTATTTAGCCGAGTGTGTTCATATGCCGCTGGCTTGAATTGACTCTTCCATATACCACATTGGGATCTGTCTATCGAAGAATACTGCCCACCAGGGTCTCATCCGCGGGTCGCGCGATGTCGGTTCGGAATTGCCCGTTCGGGCCGGAAGAACCCGCTCCGCACGGGCCCATCAAGGTTGCTGATCCTGGGTGGTTCCTGTAATCAAGTAGGTAAGTAATCAAGGGGGAAAGTAAGATTGCCGAGATGCACACGGTCTTGCTACAACCCCATACATCTGGGGTGTAACAGGCGAGGCAGTGCAAAGGACGCAGTCAGCCCGATCAGCGTCTTAGTCAGTTGGCCCCCAACAGCTACCGTGAGACCAGTTGCAGGCGGGATGTTGAAATCGCGTGCAGTGGCACGAATTGACCGGAATTCTTGCTTCTAAATACAGAATTAGCTAGTCAAAACTTTTTCTCCTGCTCCGCCGACTTTTTTCAATCCTAACACACTTTTGGCATGGATGGTGGTTGAAATCGCGGTCACAATACGGGTGTGGATTATGTTGGTGCAGCTATGAAAGCCGATGTTGATTACCACCGACCACGCTATGCCACTCCATACTTGTACGACATTCCACAGCCAATCGCCGTGTGATCTCAACCATCATGCTAGTCATGTGATTTCTCCCCTTTTCTGGATCGCTTGTGTTCAACTCCACGAACACAACCTGCTTATTCCAACACCCAGCTCAACAACGGCCATCACAACACCGTACTATACTACTCAACAACCTGTTTGAGATTTGTCCGTTGCACTGATGGCGCAAAAAACTTCTTTCGCCCTCATAACCGGCTGTAGCAGTGGCATTGGAAAAGCGCTCGCCGTAGCGTTCGCAGCCCAAGGAGTCACCGTCCTTGCAACCGCCCGACGGGCCGAATACCTCAAGGAGCTAACAAGCGAGCACGAGAACATCGAAGCTTTTGAACTGGAGCTCAGCAGCCCAGAGAGCATTGCCAAGCTAAAGGATGTGGTATACGAGCGCACCAATGGCCGGTTAGATTACCTGGTCAACAATGCAGGAACGCATTACGCATCCACCGCAATGGACCTTGAAGTTGAAGAGGTCGAGAAACTGTTTCAAGTCAACCTCTTTGCTGTCATGCGTCTGTGCCAGATCTTCATCCCGCTCCTCCGCAATTCACCTCGCGGACGTATTGTGCAGGTTGGAAGCGTGACAAGGAACGTGCCTATGGTCTGGCAGGCGCCGTATAATGCCTCCAAGGCGGCACTCAGTCAGTATTCCAAGACGCTCCGCTTGGTAAGCCTTCCAACATGTCTCATTGTCGCTTCGTTTTATCCAGTATCTCTGTAATTGACCTGCATTGTAGGAGGTCAAGCCGTTTGGGATAGAGGTCATTGAGCTTGTCACCGGCTTCGTGCAGAGCAACATTCTCCACCATGGAATGTATGCTCCGGAGGGGTCCCTCTATCTCCCACTCAAGAAGATCATCGAGGATATCAAGTACGAAGGCAATGCAAACGGCATGCCGGCAGATGATTATGCGAGGTCTGTGGTCGCGAAACTGGTGAAGCCCCGGGTCAGTGCCGAAATATGGGAAGGCGTTCACGCGCGCACTCTTCGCTTACTGATTACGATTTTACCACTGCGGCTATTTGTAAGTCCCTTTCTCGTGCTAGCTAGCACTGGAACTTGAATCTTGACTAATTGTTGTGCAGAATTGGTTCTTTTACCGACGGTTCAAGCTTGGCCTTCTGGAAGGTCACGAAGGCGTTAAACACTAGGTCAACTTTAAAGCGGTGAAAGCGAAAGCTTGGCCTAAATTTAGGTTTTATTTGATATGGTCTTTCCTTAGATCTGGGGTAGATCTTTGTGTATTCTTGGAGTTCGGGGTTGCTGTCTGATAGAACAGGTAGTCAGTCAAGGGGAGATATCTTGTCAACTTCTAGAACAATCTCTGGAGACATTTTGTCAAATCTTCCACTTGCTTTTTACCCGCAGATGAGGACGTTTCTCCCAGCTGTGGACGAGGCTATCATTTTCAGGCTGACGTGTATTCGGAACCATCCACCGCATTGACTATCTCATCATACAGTGATCTCGTAAGAAGCACTTCACGAAGCTTAACTAGAGAACCTATGTTCACAGGTCAACTGAGAAGCAAGGTTTCGGTTGCCTATGAATATGCGAAGAACTCAAGGTAGACTATGTGCCATGTCACTCCCCGTCTCACAGAAATGCTCCTACAAAAGTAGATCGTCCAATCAAACCCCACCAATAAAATCATCAATACCCAATAACCCAATACCCCAAACATCTATCAATTCTAGACTCTCATCCTTATCCTTATCCATCTTATAAACACCTTCTGCAGTATATACCCAACCACACCCTCTTCCCCTCTCTCAAAACCAAATATAACCCGAACAACCCCCCCAATCCCCCCTCCTCAACCACACCACCTCCTACCGACAATCAAACACCACACTACAACACACCCAATCCTTCAACCCCTGACAATCCCTACAAACCAAATTCCTCCCTAAATCCGTTTTCCGTCCCGCATACCAGAAATACCCCTCCGGTTTATTGCCTCCCCCCGTCACATCCACCTCCACGGTCCAGGGCAGCAGCGAATGCACCGACAAATGGCCCTTGTCGAGGTTGATAGGGACGGATCCCAGACCCCGGCAGGAGCCATCGTAGACGTACATTTCGCGGATCTTGACACTGCCCGCGGGGGCGTAGGTCGCGATGCCCAGGTTGCAGTAGTTGGCGCCGGTGGGGGAACACATCAGGGGAAGTAGTGAGTGGGGAGGGGGGATGTTTTGGAGGGCGGAGGAGGTGATGTCGTGGGCGGTGTTGAGGGCGGCGGTGATAGGGTCGGTGGGGTGGGCGGTGGTGAGGGGGAGGGTGAAGATGGTGAGGATGGTGAGGATGGTGAGGAGCGAGAGGAGGGGGAGAAGAGGGTGGAGGAGAAGGTTCATGTTGAGGTTGTTTCGTAGTTGGATGGTGGTTTGTTGGTTGGGGTGGGAGGTGTGAGAACTTAGTGAGATGAGGTGTGATGGATTGGAAGTAGATGCTCTGCCCTACATATATAGATCTGTCTCGTGGGGCAAGTACTAGTGCCCGTACGCATTGTATCTGCCTAATTGACACAGGCTTTTCTGGCTATTACGAGACTTATGACGTGAGGCTGGGCAATATTTCATTCGGTCCTAGGTAGGGATTGCAAACCGGCCTACTGAAACTGATGGATGAGTGTGAATGCACCCCACACAGGGGCATCAAGAGGGCTGAGGCACTGTCCCGCATGACACATACGTTCGTACTATGAGGTAAGGTGCAGATACATTGTGGAAATCTCCGATCCGATACTGGTCATGGCTAGGTTTCGGGGGCGATCAGGCGAGGGCTAGCCCGGGATGCGATCTCGGTGGATATATATTCGCTCGAAAGGGATCGTGTCTGTGTTCAATCGGTGCGACACTCCAGTGTGGTTTGTGGTGCTGGTTTAAGGGGATTGGGCAGTTGTTGCTTTTGCTAGGCTTCGGGATTCGCGGGCCTGTATCAGGAATTGGGCTGTGATGCTGTGGGAGGGATGGGGCTGAGTCAGGGGTATGAACACCATAGTCAAGTTCAATTCGATTCAATCTGGGTTACGGCATAAAATTACCAGACATAAATCAGGATAGAGAGACACTCAATAACGCGTGGCTCATATCACCACTGGTCTTCTCGACCACATCCACTTTGACATCTGACCCCTGCGTGCTCACCGTCCCCGTCCACACAGCGGAGAAGCGAGCTGCCGGTTTCAAGACAAGTTGTTGCAGCATGCTTCGCTTCTCCTGCCTGGACCCCCCGACCTGCAGGTCGTACTGGTAATAGGTTCGGCTGTCGGCCTGCAGTGTGGTCCGGAACGGCAGGCTTCCAGCAGCGACGCTTTGAGGCGAGATGTAGACATGATCCGGCTGGCTGCTGCTGGGGTCATCTTCGTCAATCAGGACGAAATCCTTCGTGTCACTAAACACACAACTGTCATCATCCCCACTATATAATGCGACCGAGACTCCTGCCAGAGAGATTTCTTTGTCTGTGCTGTTGGTGCCAATAACTGTAAGCTGGGTAGTGCGTCCCGGGGTTAGGCGAGAAGGTGTAAGCGAGTATTGAAGCAGAGGATCAGCTGCTTCGGTAAATCCGGCAAGCAATGGTTTGCCTGTATTTTCAATGTATTTCTCGACGGGATCTGGCGGGGCACCACCGCCAAAGAGATGGACAAGGAAGCTGATGACCGTGAGGAGAACCCCCAGTATGATCAATACCCATCCAGCCACAGGGATGGCTGCTGCGAGGGTTGCGCTCACAGCCCAGAGACCGGTGCTAATACCTACGTCTGCTATGTCCAGGGCCACCGTTAGGAACTGAACCACCACTGACAACACTCCCATGACCTTGTCGAATGTACTGAGATTGTCCCAGTCGTGAACGAGGTTGAAGGTCATGGCAACAGCAATGCCGAGTCCCAAGGCCGCGGAGAGAATCTTCAAAACATTGCCCTGAATCCGGAACTCGGATGCGCTTTGTTCTTCGGCGGGAGATAATCCTTCCGGCAGCTCGTCGGGAGGGTTGTTAAAGTCATCACCTGGCGTGGATTCCGTCGGGACACCGTCTCCAGCAACATGCTCGCCTATAGCTGGACCGAGTCCATCCTTGCCGCTTACCTCCTCCCCCATAGCGGCCAGGTCTGGCGCACGCTCGTCGATTGCGCGATACGTTCCCTGATCCAACTCCATAGTGTCCACTTGGTCAACAACGTACATGCCTGTTCTTCCTTTCCAGATCTTCCAGGTCTCGAAAGCATTGTCGAGCCCCTTAGTCGCATCTTGCAGCAGCTCTAGAACTGACTTCGATCGATCGCCATGCGACATTTCATTCCAGTCATTGACCAAGCCGACCATGATTTTGGCAACCTGATATATTCTAAAAGCAACCTACAGGTATTCAGCATCATATCAATAATAAGAAGGCCACAGAGACCAAAAGAACTCACCATGCCTGTCGAGACTATGCCTTTCAGGTTCCTGCTTGTGTTGTACTTGTTTTGAAGCTGGTTGAATGCCTGGTTGACCCATTGATACAGCGAGGCGCCATCGTACGCTTCGTCTAGGCTGGCTTGCGCTGCCCCGGTAGCCCATTTACTCGCCTCGTCCAGCATATCACTTTCTCGATCAACAATATTTGCTGCGCGCTTTTCGGCAGATTGGCTCTGATCCAGTTTATTTTCCGTCTCGTATTGTTTCACGTTATTCAACAGCTCCATCTGGACATCTCCGGGGATCGTGCCGTCGGGAGATATTGCTTTGATAATCAATGTCGATATTGCGCTTTCGAGGAACTGACGGGCTTCTTCCTGATCTGCCTTAATCGTGGGACTCTCCAGCCCGCGTTTCATTGTATAGGTCATAATCTTCTGCCACCAAGTATCCGGGAGATTGTTACCTTGATCCAGAACGTGCATTATCATGGCCTGTTGGTTGATGATATTTGTTCTCTGTCATACAATGGTCAGTGTTCATAGACTGCATGGGATTTTCTGAAGGATTGCGCTGACCACCCCAGTTGCAGGTTGAATCGGATTCTGGACAAAAAAGTCCAACACCACCGGTACCTGTAAAACATTCAACATTCTCTGTGCCCAGTCTTGGGGATTCTGTTGCAGGTAAGGGGTGATCCAAGATTTATAGGACTTCTTGACAGCTTCCACTGAGGCAAGTTTGTAGATTTCATTGTACTCCGTTTCCTGGGCGAGACAGTTCTTTCCATTTCCATGCCACCAGTACCAGAGTTTCTTTTTCTCCTTGTTCGTGAACTTGCTTGCGTATTTGTCGGAGGCAACAAATGATTGACACAGCCAGGCAGGAGCATACTTGGTGCGTAGGAAGGTTTTTATTTCCTCACTGAGGCCATCTGCAAGCTCGACTGGGAGGTCACCTGGTCTGCTCAATTGAGTGAAAGTTTCGCGATCGTCCTGGTTCATGTGGTAGAGCATCATATTTTGGATCACCGCTTGGGTAGAATTATGAACCTAAAACAAAGATATAGATCAGTCTAGGGCTAAATGTTATACGATAAATACATCAAACTGACCGTCTGATCATTGTACTCGTGATGGTCAATCAGGCTAGGTACATCAAGGCTCTGGTATTGGTCCAGATGCGCTGTGACTTCTGCCGGCAGTCGACCGTTGGTGTTCAAGGTCAATAAGGAATGCTCCAGGGATTCTGCAAAAGCTCGAGAGATTTTAGCCCGCACCCTCTGGAAGAATTCAATCTCCGAATGCTCTCTAGTGACGGAAACGTAATGCCTATTGAATGTTACTGGCCCGAATAGTATGCACCGTTTCTGAAGGCTCTTACCGATTCCCATTCATACCTCGCATGGAGGGATTGTACTCAAAGAGTACTGCTTTATTTTCGCTCGGAAATAGAGCATTTATTTCGACCTTGAGCTCCTGAAACAGACACGGAAGCGTCAAGCCAACGTTCAGTTCTGATTTAAAGGTAATATCGAAATTGTCGTCCTTGCTCCAGTTCTCAGCGAGGAAAGGCATCCACGATGCTCGATGTATTTGGACCGTAAATAGTACATTGCCATTTTTGAGGTAAGTCTGAGTGGTACGGTAGAGTGGCTCAAGGGTTTTGTTATAGTTGTTGCTTATCTTCTGCTGAAGATCGTCCAAGAGAGGAATTCGGGCTGTCTGGATGCTGTAGCCCTCCTCAGTAGTAACGGAACCGAATATTATTTTCCCGCCATCAACTGGCCTTTTCACGCTGCTCCAGTCCGGAACATCGGCTGGCCAAACCTCTTTATCGAACTGTAACTGAAATGTACGATCAGCAGTGAACGGCATGGGGTCATTTCCAGTTTGTTGCGCGCTGTCCTGATTGGGACATATTGCAAGTGCACGGAAAGGATGGATATCCATTGTTGCATAAGCTCCCCTTGGATCAACATCAGCTGTGAGATAGACAACTCCAGAGCCAGATACTCCATTTGAGTAAACACGCAAGTATGCATGTTCAAATATATGCTGGTGTGAGATCTTTCGAGTCCATCGGAACGCCCTGGAACCTTCATCACACGCTGTGTGCATTATCACTTGACCGTCCGCGACAATCCTCCCATCGACAATAACCAGGTCCGGTAGTTGATACCCGGATGGTAGAAGTTGCTCGTGGCATGCAGTTAATCGAAATCGGCTTTCTAACCCATTCAGCGAGTCTCCTCTAGACGGCCAGGTGAGGAAGTGTTTATTCAGGGATACGTGCCAAGGAGCATGTTGGAGGTCATATACCTCGCGGTCCAGCCTGGTTTTGATGGCCTGAACGTCATGCTGTCGAAAAATCGGCGAAAGCTCCTTACAGCTGGCGAGAAATGTCTGACGTTCTTCTGGGGGCAGATGCTGTAATTGATCTGCGATTGATCTCGCGGAATATACTGGATCGTTACAGGCGGCCAAATATCCATTGGCATGATGATATTGCACATCTCCTCGAAGAGGCACTCTGTAAAGAGTCTGAGAAGTGTAAGGTATGATGTCAATTGAAGTGAGTTCAACCACTTGGTACAAGCCCCCATTGAGCCTGTAGATGCAATGGCCAACTGCCAGTCGTCCAACCCGCTGGAAGGGATTCAATGCGTGGGCTGCTCGAGGGTCGACGGCACGTAAACCAGTCGTGGTCTTGAATACTTGCGATACGGTGGTAAACGCAGGCTCCCCATCTAAAATCTCAGAGTCATTATGAAACGATCGCTGAACCCATGGTGCAACCAGCACTCACTGAATCCCACCGATGTCACTTTCTGCGACACCCGATACACTTTCTCAACTGCCTCATATCTCTCTGGGTCTGCCGAGCAAAGCATCATATCACCTCTCCGTATTTTCTCTATGGGAGTGGCTCCTAATTTGGCCACGTGCACTTGGGTCTGTGGTAGAAATTGCGAGCCGCATGGCTGGGTGTCCCATGGATCACATGTCCATAGATGCAATTCGGGTTTTGTATTGAAATTATCATCCATGACAAGTGCTTACTGTTATGAGATAAAGTCTTTGAGAAAGGAAGGGTACTTACAATTAGTTATCCAGTCATTGACCTCAGTCCACTTCTCCTGTGAGAATGACCGGTCCACAGCATGGTTCCATTTGTCAAAGTGCAGTGCTTGGTAGTTATCTGAAATTGTCTGTATCCATGATTTGAATTCGTTTATGACGTTCTCCTGGTCACTCAGCCGAACAAGGCTGTCGTGGATCGCACTAGAATAATCTTGATCTGATAAGTTTCTATCACCCCGTGTAACGCCAGCGTCATAATGGTAGAACCCTTTCATCACTTCAGACGTCTTTGTGGGTTGTATGAGTCCAATAGCAGTCTCTGGTACGAAGGCTATTGTGCTCAACTGGCCGCAGTAGATTACATGCTCATCTGTCATCTGTGGATTGTTGGCCGTGTGGTTTTTGTAGTTGACGCGTGACCAGCGTTGCAGGATCTGGTAGCTTGGACGTAATGTATAGTGATCCCCGTAGCCGGGCATGGAACCTGGTTGGTATTTGAGATAATCCGCAACGAACAGTAGGTATATTGGCAAGCGCCAGTCATGATCCAGTTCAGCTTTCCATATTAGGCTGTCAATAATATCCTCATCTTTCAACCAGTCGTACAACCATTTTCCGAAGTCTTCCAGGCCTCGAAGATCTTTGAGCGTTCGATGTTTCTTACTCGCAAGATACGTATTGATCCATTCCCCAAGGCAAAAGGCGAGCAACATAGACATCGCTTCTAAACAACGTGCATCCACAATGTCCTGGTAGATTCTATTAGTTTGTTAAGACCGGGGACCTGTATGAAAATTCTGATACTCACTGGAGCGAGACACTTCTTGTAGTCATGCTTGTCCTTGCTGTCATCGACATTGAGAACGCCGTGTGCAAAGCCACAATTACTTAAAAGGGACAGGAAGTAGGCAGCATTATCCAAGCCGTCAAGGGACTGGCCATGCCAATCATTCTCATCACTGTCCGGAGGGTAATTAGGAGCTGACTCGATGTCACCGCGAAGTTTCTCCACCATATGACTGTACTGAGCTTTGTTGTGCAGTCGGTTGCAGAAACCTGGAAAGTCCGGCTCCCCAATTGCTTCTAGGTCCTTGACTAGGGTTTCACAAACTCCTGAGTAATCAATCGACAACATTGTTGTTGGCAGGCGTTTATAGGCTTCGAACGGTCATGGTGTGCTTGACGGAGGTTGAGGCTGTCTTCGCCTTAAACCTGTCTTCTGGAAAATGAAACGACAATATTTGGTAATTCAACATCATGACCTCATCTTCCTGGAACAACCCTGCTGGAGGAGGTAGGATAGGGGTCAAAGAGGAGGGGATGGCAGAAGTATGGGAGAAGGATGGATCCTCCCAGACGGGAATGCATTCCTGCCTGAGGGGGTGACCCGGTGGCGCCCCTTCACCTCTCCCGACCCTATCATCCATGAGGGGCCACAGCCACTGCTTTCACACCCATGGAGATCTAGAAACATCCAAGCGTCATTTATCTTTCACACAAGTCCCGATTGGTCCCTAGAACCGATGTTGTAAGTATAGAAGAGTCTAGGTGAACGACTCATACGTGAGCATGTGAGACTGCTGAGAGTGCGCATAATATCGCTGGGTCGTGAAGCAAGTCCAATTTCAGTCCTCCCTATGTTTTGTCTCGAACCATACTGGCCCTTTCATCTTGAGTCCACTTCTTGGTCTATCTTCCATAATGCAACTCAAAGCCGGTAGATTCAATCTAGCTGGGCTCCTATCACCTTTGCTATTTTTTCGACTGGCAACGTCCCAGGTAATAAGCCCTGTTTATTCCCCGAAATAAAAGCTTGCTGAAAACCTCACGGTAAACAGATTTCGCTCACGTACGACACTAGTTGTACTTTTGGCTGCCAGGATGTCCCATACGAAGGAGACTGCGTGACAGCCTATTGTGGAGACAAGTGAGTCGCACCCCGCCTGGATTTCAACAGAGAATCAGACAAGATGACAACGTATCCACATAGTGTGATATCAGGGGCTAGTATCGGAGATGCCAGTTGCGACTTTTATTAGTCAGTTACCAGGATTCATCCCTGAACAAAGACTGATCCTTTTGCCTCCATGATAGTGGTTGGTGGTGCTCCGAGGGGACCTTTGATGTTTCAATCGGCCCCGAGACGTGTTATAATATTCCAAGCTTTGGCGGACCGTATCCGATCGCCGAATTCTCGATGAAGTGTTACCCAGTGGAATATCCAGGCCCACATCAGCCTCACGAGCTACGCAGGCAGTAACAAGGAGGAGATTTCAGGCATTTCCGGTTATCTTTTCGGGTGATTTTTTGCACATGTTGTAGGGCTTTTTGGTCCGTCGATTACGTCGGCTGGTTGGTCCTGAAGAAGAGTCGCATTGAAGGCCGACATGATGGAAGTGTCCGATAGCAGTAGCTCATACAAGTAAAGCACCTGAATCCGAACTCACAATCCGTCCGGTAATGTTGGCATCCTTCATCACATAAAGATAAGCCTCAGCGACATCTTCCGGCCTGGCAACCCGTCCCGTTGGTTGTCTTGCAGCGTAATACTGATACATCCCCCCTTTCTGCTCCTCATCCATCACCTCATTCCACATCGATGTAGCCACGAGCCCAGGACTTACAGCATGGACCCTGATTGGCTTGAGGTCTAGCGCCAAGTTACGTGCGACACTGCAGATACCCCCCAGATATCCGGCCATGGCCGTCCAATTAGGCGACGGATGTTCCCAAATAGTCCCAGTCGTCAGGGTGATTGAAGAATCCGGACCAGGAGAGAGATACCGAGCGCCTATCTTAGCAACGAGTATTGCCGCGATAAAGCGCACCTGACCTGCAGCGATGAGTTTATTCCTGGTGATGTCTTGAACGGGCATAATGGCTAGTTTGTCTGCCGCAGTGAAGACGATATGGTCGACCTGTTTAATTTCTTAAAATAGGGACTCTATTTCTGCTTCGACAGTGTCTTTGGAAAGATCACAGGCGTGGCCTTGGAGTTGGGCGAGGGGAAACTCCGATATAAGATTCTGGATGGTGGTTGCAATGCGATCGCTTGAAGATGAAGAGATGGTAACTTTGGCTGATGCGGCCAGTGAGAGTTTAGTCACGGCGAAACCTATACCGGAGGTGGCACCGATGACTAGGACATGCTTGCCAGCGAGTCTGTTATAGTTGTAGCCGCTTGAAGACATGGTGTTCCTCGCTTTAAGTGTAGTTTGACGAGAGATCTGCGGGTAGCAATAAATACAATAGCCCTAAGGTGAGCTGATGGAGACTCTGAAGAATAGATACATTGCTCGATCTAAGTTGCCAACTTATATCTCGAACATGGTGATAGTTTTAATCGGGTAATGTACTGGAACTGACCATTAAGTCCGCTTAAGTCCGCTTAAGTCCGCGATAGCTGGAGTTACTCATCAAAGATTCGGTCTCCGTGCTCTTATCCCCTCCGACCTGGAATCTCAGCGCCCGGACTCCGATCGTTTGTCCCCTCTGCTTTCCGATCGACTCGTTGTGGTTAACTGTATCAGGCTTGACAGTATCGAGGGTGAGAGACAACCCACCAAGTGTCACCATTTTGGAGACGGTCACCTCTTCGAACTTTAGTAATCATTGTTGTGTTAGCTTTAGTCTTCTCAGAACTTGATCCCGTTCAGGTGCCTTGTTGGGTTTGTCTCCCTTATTCCATCGTCCAGCAAGGTGGCCACTTGTAAATAGGCTGTTTTCATTTTTGAGTCACTGCTCTTCTCTGAATCATTTGTAGTGTTTGCAGTAGTCCAAAGGATCCCGATAGGCATGCAAACATAATGTTTGTTAGGTTTGTACCTTTGTTTCTGCTCAGTCATACAGCCTAAACAAGACACACGCCACTCAAAAGTGACAAACGAGGCAAACTTCCCGGCTCAAATGGTTATTACCAAACTAACCAAACCAACCAAACAATGCTTGATCGTCAAATGTAGATGTGAATGGACATACCATAAATAAGGCCACTTCCCATGCTTGAAAACCTATACTAAAACATCATCATCTTCTCCCACAACCATACCATCCATTCAATTGCACTTCAAGCCTTCAACACCATGCATTCGTCCTTGACCGAGAGCAGACTGGCCGGCTTTGACCTGGTCCAAGCCAACTACAAGACAATCGGCGATCACGGGATCCGGGCCGATTTCCTCATCCCCCAATCAAACTACACTGGCAAGCGGCCAATCATCATCCGTTTCCATGGCGGTGGCTTCGTAAGTATAGCCGAACAAATCGCGTAGACTATTCATGTTCAATTCTAACATGCAACCAGATCACCGGAGATTCCCTCTTCATGGAATGGTTCCCCCAGTATCTCTTCGACATCGCGAAAGAGCACAATGCGGTCATCGTGTCTCCAAACTACCGTCTCATGCCCGAAGCCACCAGCCTCGAGTTCTTCGACGACATCGAGGACTTCTGGGTCTGGCTCCATTCACCCGCAGTGGCAGAGCTTCTGTCTTCCGGGCCAACTCCAACTGAGCTCGATCTCAGTCGCATCATCACAGCGGGTGAGTCCGCCGGAGGCACTCTGAGCATCTGCCTCGCGCTGGCTCATCCGGAGGAAATCCGGGCTGGAACAGCAAGCTATCCCGGCTTGATCAGGACTGCCCCCGAGGTCTCCCCTGAGCAGGCAGAACAACCCCGTTTGAGCGGACTGTCTCCGAATGAGGCAAATCACCTTGTCGACGAGGCCATGGATCGCGCAAAACGAGGAGAAATTCGATCATCTGCCATGGTGCCTGACCGGCTGGATTTGATGCTTGCTGCCATTGAGACTGGGCGTAATTTCGAACTATACGAGCGGGGAACTGAGAAAGACCCTCGACGGGCATTACGGCATCCTATTGAACGGCTAGATGAGCCTGACCTGAAGCTTCCCCGTGGAGGACTCTCCATCCGGCATGGAGTGGACGATAACATCGTACCACCAGAGATAAGTCAGACCTTTGTGGACAAGGCACGTGCAGTCATGAAGGGAAAACCGGGAGGTGACAAGATTGTTCTGACGCTGCGGCCGGGCGCGCATGGCTTTGAGAATGATACTCGGGGTGATGAGCCATGGCTGCAGGAGAACCTGCAGTCAGCTATCGAGGCATGGCTGGAATAGATAGTGTGCATGGATGATGGGATGCATATATATTAATCGACTTGCTTATATAGTTTAATGAACGAACAATATCTTCATCATATAATCTGATCTTGTTACAGAACATTTGGGGGCCCGATTCGCTTTCCGCGGGGCACTAGCGCCTAGCCGGCGTCTTCAACCGATTCCCTCTCTTCCTTCCTTGCATTTGTCACCTACAATCTCATCCTCATCCCTCTCCTCCACTCCATGGACACTGACAGCTCTAGTGCCCCAAAACGCCGACGTTTTGCGCTGGCCTGCGAGGAATGTCGTCGCCGCAAGATCCGGTGGGTCAGATCCTGTCTCCTCGATCCCGCCCGTCTCATCAACCTCCAGGTGCGATCAAGAATCCCCTTGCGCATACTGCAGCCGGTTCAGGCGTGTCTGCCAATATCCTTCTGGTGCTTGCAGGGAGAACTCCAGGCATGACCGCACTATCAATCTATCTGGGTCTAGACCGCAAAGCCCGCCAGAAGCACCGAGTCACGATGCCACCGCGCGAGAGTCTTCTCATGGCTCTACTAACGTTCACGAGGGACTGTGTCATCCTACATTATCGGTAGAGGCTTTGACAAATCGTATTCAGCAGCTAGAGGAGAAGCTCAGCGAAGCTCTCCGTTCGCAGACGGAAAGTCGATCACACCAACTGCCAACAGCGGCATCCGAACCTACCACCATCAACGGAACATTCTCAAAGACGAGATTCTTTGGAAACAGCCAACGGTCAATCTGCGAGCGTAAAGTAAGTCCATTACTTCCAAGCTCTGTCCCCAGGCAGGTCTAAAAGAGCAGTTTCGTCACCTGTTTGCCATGTTCTTCCGGCTCGAACCCCCTCTGAACTCGGAGATTCAAGCCCTCGTCGAGCAAACTAAGCGTCTCGCAAGAACGGTGAAAGCCCAGATCATACTTCGTCAGCCTGTCTGCTCTGACCTACGCGAGCTGATTCCGCCCAGACGGGTGTCGGACCAGCTTGTGCGGGCTTATCTGCGTGCCATGGAGTCGGTGTATCGCATCGTGCATATACCGTCATTCATGCAGGCTTACGAGCTGTTTTGGATCGACTCTGCAGCGGCTGCTTCGGCCCTCCTCGTCAAGATTCTGCTTATCATGGCCATTGGCAGCGTGTTCTGTCAGAACCAGACCCAGGATGGCCTCCCCATCTCGCGAGCAGTTGTCCTACACTGGGTCTACACGGCGCAGACATGGATCAGCTCTCCATTCGAGAAGTCTCGACTAGATCTCGATAGTCTTCAGCTACAATGTCTCCTCCTCATCGCCCGTCAAATCAACCCAGTCGGCAGTGATCTGGTCTGGCTGGCTGCTGGCACATTGCTCCGAACCGCCATGCACATGGGCTTGCACATCGATCCCCGCCATATCCCAGACATCTCCCCTTTCAACGCCGAGCTCCGACGAAGACTCTGGGCAACGGTCCTCGAAATTAACCTACAGACCAGCACAGACGCAGGAGGGCTCCCTCTTATTTCCACCGATGATTACGACTGCGAACCACCGATGAATATTGACGACGAACAAATGGAAAACCCGATCGCGCAGCCCATAGAAATGTTCACTCAGACCTCCCTTCAAATTGCGCTTCTCCGGTCTCTTCCCATTCGACTCCAGATCGCTCGCTTCACCAACGACTTCCGTAGCGGTGTTTCCTACGAAGAAGCCCTGCGTCTCAGTGCAGAGCTCACAGCGGTCTACCGGGATAACTCGACCCTGTTCCAGTCCTTTCACAGGGGCGTTTCCAAACCGACTCCATTCCACTCCCGCCTGTTCGACCTCATGACACAGCGCTTTCTCCTCGCTCTGCATGACCCCTTCAGCATCCGAGCCAAGTCCAACCCGACCTACTACTACTCGCGACAGATGAGCCTCCAGACCTCTCTCCAAATCCTCAACCCCTTCACCTCCGATGCCCCCGACATTGCCGCCGATCCTGACTATACCTCGCTCCTCCTCATCGGCGCAGCCCTCTACCGTGACGTCACCGCGCAGGCCATCTGCACTATTGCTGACGAAAGCCTGGACATGCTAGACGGGCGACAGGCATCCCTGACGGCGCTTAGTCCCAGTCCCGCGCACGAACCACAGCTCCTCGCTCTGCGAGCCATTGTCGAACGCTGCACGGCCTATTGTATGGAGCGGATTCGGGCAGGGGAGACCAACATCAAGGGGTACTTGATGTCGTCGTTCTTCCTGGCGCATATCGATGCCCGATTGAGGGGGGATCCAATTGAGTCAGTGGTGTTTGAAGCATTCCGGGCTGATCTGAAAAAATGTATTGGATTGCTGGAAGAGTTGGTCGAGCGAGCGAAGAGTTCCAATTCCAGCTCTAGTCTCCCTGTGCGTGAAGCTAGTATTTCATCCAGTCCAGGGGAAAACAACGACTGGCTTGCAAACGAGGAATTGGTATGTCTTCTCCCCGACATGACAACGGCATACTGACCATCTAGATGCCCAATCTAGGTCCGGACATGGACATCATCACCTGGCTTACGATGCAGGGGATGGTCTAGATATAAGTCTTCCAATCCCATCAATTTTAAATTAATAATCATACACCATCCAGAATGCAACCCAATATCCCAACAATCCCATCCTCCTCTCTTCCCAACTCACATTTCAACCCACCATCCACAACCCCCAACCCCAAACCCTCATTCAACACTCAACCTCCTCAATAAGTATAATCATCAACATCCCCCTCATCCATCTCTAAATCCCTAATCGTTCTCGTCCCCCCGGCCAACGAATTCCCCCCTACCCCACCAGACCCAATATCCATCCCGCCCTCCACATCCGGCAACGCATACTCCCGCCCCGCACGATCAACCCTCCGTTCTTGAAATATCGGATCGTCGCCTAGATTCTGATATCCGGATCGAATGGTAGTTTCGCCGGCGGGATTGGTGTGGGAGGTACTCGCGTATCGGTGGCCGGTTGTTTGGGGGTGAAGATCGTGAGGACTCGAGGTGGTGTTTTGGGTAGAGTAGGTGTTGCTTGTGTTGTTGTTGTTATTGTTATTATTATTGGAGGAGGAAAAGGACGAGGAAGAGGTAGAGGTAGAGGTGGTGTAAGAGGATGAGCTGTAGGACATTGTGTCGGTTCGGTCTTTTTTCTTTTTTTTTTTTTTTTTTGCGTTGGTTTGCGTTGGTTTGCGTTGGTTTGCGTTGCTTTGGGGTGGTGGTTTGTTGGTGAGGTGAGATGAGGTGAGGTGGTGTGGTTTATCGCCTAAGTATTATAAATTATAACACAATGGATGAATCAAGTAGATATTCACGATTGGTCTCAAGAATCACAGATCAGAATGCAAATAAATAAATGATAATCGATGTTGTCTGGCCCGTTGGAAAAATTTACGATGGTGATGTGGTGATACTTTATAGAGCTTGGAGGATGGATGTGGCAAGGGGGTGATGTCATCCTCGTCCTTGGTTCGAGATCCGGGTATCGATCTCAGACACAGTAGGTAGATCTTGGAGTCCTGTTATGTCAGTAGTGGGTATTATGAAGTCAATGGACTATTACTCTATTTCTTTATTGGTTCGTGATTGCTTCATGTTCTAGACTCTAGTGCGTTCGGTCTAGACCTGTACTATGTCACCCAAAAAAAAAGTACTGTGTATTTCCTGCTCTGACTGTTGGCGCTGAGAGGGTTGTTGGGGGAATGGGCTCCTTGTAAAGTAATAGACTGTCATGTATTGACGCCCTGATTGTTCGACGGGTTGTCTTGGTTGTGCTAGACAGAACGACAAGTCAAGATGCTGCGTCATAGCTGACAGAGATAATAGGAAGCATCTCCAATGGTGCACGGATCCATGATAGGGCTCCAGTATGATCATTTGGACATTCGTCAGTTTGAATTTATAGAGCAATATCTCTCAAAAGGACAACATCAACACGGAACGAACAGCCCTTCAAGAAACTTGAAATACAAGACTATATCAAATAATCCCCACCTCGCTTGTTTTGACCGACTAGTTGACAGGAATATAAAGAAGTTGCCCCAACACACAAAATTAGCCATCGAACAGAGTCATCAGCACAGTGTAGTCGCTCCTTTGGATTATAGCATCGAGACGAGACTGGATCAACGGATGTGGATCGGACCTGGATATTCAATTTCTAACCATCATTATCAGTCGACAGTGGCAGACAATGCAGCCAGCCATACCTTGCTTTGAATTTGCTCGATACCATGTATACATGTAGTAGTTGGTTTACATGGCGGCTCCTCGCGAGGCATTCGAAGGTGTAGACGATGAGATCCTTTGCGAGGCTCTTCGGGGGTGCTGTCAGAGTTGTCCTCGATGGGAGGTGTTTTCAGAAATAACTGGAGATCACAGATCAGTTGATCAGGCAATCGACTCTGAACAAGACACTCACACGCCGTATAGCCTGGAAAAGATGCCCGTGGGGTAGTTGTCTTCAGGCGGAGATCGGATGCGCCCGAGAGCGAGGCAAAGGCCTTTTCCAGGGAAGCCACGCCCCAGGTCGGCTGCGTTGAGCAGGAAGCCTCGGCCTCGATGGTCTAACAGTCATGGAAACCGCGAAGAGCCGGTCTGTAAGGTTGCACTGTGGCAGCGTATGTGGAAGGCGATGTAGTAGATAGGGTGCGTGGAACAGAATAGATGAATCCATTGGATGGGGAACTGTCTGCAGTGGCAGCAACTGGCAGGGACAGGGAATCCCAGTCGACTCACTACAGTCTCCTAGTACTGGGCACAGCAACGTAGTGAATTCAGCAACGTTAACAATGGTATCACAAGGATGAAAGACTATCTAAGACAACAGAAAAAGAGCTATCTAGAAGAAGAAGACTACCTACTCGCCCAAAGAAACAAAAAGCTATCTAATCGCCCAAAGACACGAAGACTACCTAACCACCAACAACAGAAAACTATCTAACCGCGGAAGAAAGAAAAAAAGAAGCCTATCTAACTGCTAAAGAAGAAAAAACTATCTAATCGCCGAAGAAAACATCAGTATCTATCGAAGAAGGGCATACTTCACTTTCCTGCCCGAACCAATCTCTATCGTATTAAGCTCCCGACTCAGGGCATCAATATTGCCATCCATTTTTGCGTAATTTCCATTGGGAAGGCCCACTGGGACCGTAGATGGGATCAATGGGTTGCTGTGTTGCGCATATAAGCTCGAGGACGAACTGGTCGAATATGTTTCGGACATGGAATCTCGATGTCCGTGGTCCGTCGTTGGACTACCGCGATAAAGTGGGTTGCGGAAGCGCACAACGACGCCCGGCTTCTTGGTTTTGCGTTCAGGCTCTGGGGCCCATGTGTTGGTGGGAAGATGGTCAGAGGGATCAATTTCTCGACCGTCATCACCGATGATCGGACCCGGCTCCCGTGCCGCTTCGGTGCCGTATGAATCCGGTGAAAATGGAATAGGAGATGCGTCCCGCCCCGTCATCGATGGGGGTTGGGGGCTCACCGACTTTCTCCGAGGAACAATTTGGTAATCGGGGATTGAACGGTGAACCGGGGGCGGGGGTGGAGGTCCGTCTTCTTCTTCGTCCTCCACTCGTGGTTGCAGCAAGGCATAAGTCGAACTGGACACATCGGAGAAAGGTGAAGGGCTATACCCATGGGTTGCTTGTTCCCTAGTGTGCGAATATTCCGGACGCAATGGACTAAAGCTTTCCTCAGAGGTAGACGGCAGCGAGTTGTATTTCACTCCCCAATGCCGCCAGTCCTTTACAAACCCATCCTTGTCCAGTAATTTGTTGATGTCGGGCGAGCTACGATACGTTGTGTATCTAGCTGAGTCTGAACTGTCTGATCTTTGCGATTCAGCATGCTCAACGTGCCTGCAAGCAGGCCAACTTCCCGAGTCGGAGCTATTTTCGACACGGGGCGTTTTGGTATACTCCACATGACGAGCCGCTGGCCAGCTTCCAGAGCTTTCTGTCACCACTGAACTGCTCCCCGCAAGTTCACAGTGGTCAGTAAAGTAAGAAACTGATTCCGAACCAGAGATCGTACTGCCAGAGCGGGGGTCCGAAGGCAACGGGCGTCTTTTCACGTCCTTCAACTGCCTCGGCCCTGAGAGGGAAGAAGAGCTGGTCGAAACTGAACTTGAGCTAGGCTTCTTTATGTGAGTCCTATCAACTGCATGGGTTCGCCTTTCGATCACAGCCTCGTCTTCGGGTCTTGTGTCGTAATAAGTCATTTCGAGGCGCACCTCGCCGGCGTATTTTCCTCGAAACTGCAAAGGGTGCCAGTGGTCATTCTGACTGCCACCGGGAATGATGAGATCCTTGAGATCTATCCAAGTTTCACCGATCAGGTCGGTTTTCTTCTCGTCGTTAAAGACCGAGACTTTGAGTTTGTAATAGTCCGGAGACCCGTGGACGGTAAAGCGAAGTTCTTGGTCCCTGCGTGGTGTTAGCACCCATCTTCAGCGACGTTTGAGTCGAGGCTAGTGCTCGTCACGGCAAGGGAACATACCATCTGGGTGTCTGACCACCTCTCACGTCGGTGTCCGTCTTTTTGGCTTCTTTTCCGAGGCGAGCAGCACAGTATGGATTCTGCTTGCCCATTGTTTTTCTGTTTGGCAAGTTTTTCGCGCGATCAACAATGACGACCAGCGTGCCAATCGCTGGGCCATCAACCGACATGTCCGCGAAGATTCCAGCTGCATGAGCAGCATGAGCCATAGAGACCCGCTTGTGGGCTCTGGCGTCCATAACTATCTAAGGTATCCTGATCAGAAAGGATGTAGGTAACGAGCGTGATAATGTCACGAGAGTGTCACAAGAAAATGAACGACGGGATAAGCGTTGGTTTGAATGAGATTTGATTGAACGAGCAGCAGAGTAATGAACGACGATGTGGGTTCGCTTGATGTTGTTGTTTTGCAGAGAAGGTGTAAGGAAGGAGGGGAGGAAGGGAGAGGTCCGCCGGCATAGTAGCCCTCCAGCAGCGGCCTTATCGATAAGCCGCGGGTCCTGATTGGGTGGTGACTTAAAGTGGGCCCGGCGGGAATTGGGGGGGCTGGGCGCGGTCCGAGCGAAGATGTGGCTGGGAGTGGGGCCTGATTGGCCAACGCTGTCCGCTGTGACGTCCGCATTAGGCCAATACAGCCTGATACAGGTATACTTGGTTATTTACTTCCCAACAAGAACTTGATTGGACGGATCAACTTTTACTTTGACACATATGACACTAAGGTTACCCCATAACAATAGCTCATGATGACCCAGCCACGGATTTCCCAGGTCGGCAGGAACGAGTATACAATTGAAGATTGCCGCAAATCAGCTCAGTCCTCCCCTTCATTCTCCGTTTCATCTTTCCGCGATCGACTTGATCGTGCTACGGTGCTTCCAACCGTTCGTGCGACCTTCTCCACAGCCTGAAAAAAAGCTAAATCATGACCCACGGCCAGACAGGCACGGGATGCCGTCGACGCAATGCGGTGTCTGTGGATCTGGATAATATCATCCGATGCTGCTACCGCCTTGCCCGTTAGTTGCAGCCCCATTGCAGAGTGTCAGCCTCCACTCCCTGTGCTGTCGCTGCAGGTTTCATTTTCCGGTGACTCCATTGCATACGTCAGTCCCAAACTTCAGTGCAATCCTGGTGCCTGTGCCCTGTACGGATACTCCATCCGTACTCTGTAACACTAGCAACACTCGCTTGACCCAGCCACTGTGAGTCGGGCTTGATTTGTAGGAAATCATAAGCGAGATTGGAGATCGCGGAGGCTGATGTCATGATGGGGCGGAGTGATCTCGTAGGGCGCTATCGATAAGTCTTATCGGACGTTGTTCCAGCAATGATCCCTGAGTGGCTGTCAAGTCGAGGAATGTCTACTCGGTACACTCTACTGACTACTCCGTCTGGCGTAGTACTCTGGGATGATCATGGTCTAGACCAATCTCGGAGCTGCACCCACGTGGGAGGGCAGGCTATTAGCCTGGGAGCTTGTTGGCATTCCGAGGGACGATCGGCGGCTGGCAGCTGGGGTGTGGCTGATCAGCTTCTGCACGGCCGGGCACGAATAATCATCAGGAATGGGTCGGGCGCTTAAGGACTGGCGTGCCTGGCAGCCCCGGCCAATCGTCGCTTTTCTGGCGCTACCCGGAAAGTCAATGGAATCAGTACCTCGGGGAAATGGACTCCCACAAACAGCTTCTAACAAAGCCACAAACTAAAGGTGAAATGCGCCCTTCATTATAATTTGCCTCAACGTCCCGAATCAGTCAATCACAAGAGACGGGAAAAGCTCGGCGAAGAGACCAAGATGGCAAAGATACAAGACCAGGCTCCCCACAATTGATGCGTCGCTGGATCCCATGTATACCCAAAGTATAACTCAAAATCCTGCCCGATCATGTTGCAAACGACCCATGTCTCACTCCACAATGGTCCTTGGCTAATCTAAGCCTCCATTGCCTGACCGCTGACGCCAGTGACGTCCAAGGTCTCGAGTGGGCCTCATGGTCGATTGAGGCGGCTCGAACGGGCTCGAAGGCATCTTCATTTTGCCGTCTGCAGTCCCTTGTTATGAAGTGGATATCCGTTCTGTTCGAGGCCTTCCGTCAGTGTTGTTCAATGCTTGTGCTGGCTAACAGCTCACAGACTGGACAGGCGCGGGATTTCTGAGGAGACCGATCCTCTCAGTAATACTCCGTAGTAATCACACAGTCATGAGTGGACGTTTGTGGAATTGCTAGGCCAATTTGCGGCTGGCTTCAGTCAGTTCTGCAGTCAGCGAACCAATGCTTCATGGCTTCATTCATGACGTGGTCTGGCTTTCAGCGGTGAGGTTACCTACGTGCGCTGCTGGTCTTGTGCTGAGTGAGGGAAACTACAACCTAGAGACTACTTTCAGACATTGAGAGATTTACTAGGATGGCCCAAGCATGGCTGCAGCCATCCTACCAAGAACTTCGGACTGGTATTCGTCTCACGCCTCGTGCACTTTGGCTATTGATTGCCCATGCTGCGGCGGCCATATGGCGCTAAACCCGATTGGGTTCGCGATAGACTTTTCCCGATGCGATGGTGCCTCGTCCAAAAAATTTCCCCGACCACCTCGACGCCGACCACGCTTCAAGGCCGATGGGTGCTGGCCGATAACTCCTCCTCTCCCCCAAATCAGCCGTCTCGAATTCCACCCCCGCCAGATCAACTAATTCCGACCTTGGCCGATAGCAGCCATGGCTGCCCCCGTCCTCCCCCTCCAGCAGGTCAAGCTCCCGGCCCTGCCCTCGACCCGATTGACACCGGAGCAACAATACTGGAAGACCTTCAAGAATCCTCTCCTGATCCCCTCACCTGCCAATGGCCCCGTCAACCTCATCACGCAACCCTCCGCTCCATCCTCCGCCTCCGCCTTTCCCTCCCTCACCCAGCCCCCCGACGTGTTCACCGTGACCACCGGCGCCCGAGTCCAGATCTACTCCATCCGCACTCGCAAACTCCTCCGCACAATCACCCGCTTCGATGATACAGTCCGAGGCACCGATGTCCGCCCCGACGGACGAGTCATCGCCGTCGGTGACGACTCCGGCACCGTCCAGGTGTTCGACGTGAGCTCCCGTGCCATCTTGAAGACCTGGAAGGATCACAAGCAGCCCGTCTGGGTCACCAAATTCTCGCCCAGCGACCCTACATCCGTCCTGACCGCCAGTGACGACCGGACCGTGCGACTGTGGGATCTCCCCAGCGAGTCTAGCGCCAAGGTCTTCCTCGGACATACCGATTACGTGCGCAGCGGTGCCTTCATGCCCGGGTCCCTGGCCTCCTCCGGCCTGGTGGTCTCCGGTAGTTACGATCGGACCGTGCGGCTATGGGATCCCCGCGTCGAGAACCGCTCTGCAATGACCTTCAAGATGGGCGCGCCGATCGAGACCGTCCTCCCCATGCCCACAGGCACAACGGTGCTCGCCGCAGCCGACAACAAGATCGCTGTGTTGGATATCGTGGCCGGAAAGCCCCTGCACATGATCCAAAGCCACCAGAAGACGGTCACATCCCTGGCGCTAGCATCAAACGGCGAGCGCCTGCTCTCCGGTGCGCTGGACGGCCACATGAAAGTATTCGAGACGACCGGCTGGAACATGGTCTCGGGCTCCAAATACCCATCCCCCATTCTCTCCCTGAACGCCATCACATCCGGCATCGCTCAAGAAGACAAGCACATCGCAGTGGGTATGCAGTCCGGCCTCCTCTCCATCAAGACTCGACTCTCCGGCCAGCAAAAAATCCGTGAACGCGAACGCCGGAAGGAGATGCAGGCCCTGCTCGAGGGCAAACTGGAGGAGCACGACCGCAAGGTAGCCAAGCAGAAGAAGGTTCGCGGCTCCGGATGGGAGAAGCGACTGCGTGGGCGCGATTTTGTCGGCGAAGGCGTGGACATTGTAATTGAGGGCCGGGACCGCAAGAAGCGGAAGAAGGAGCAAAGCTGGGAGCACGATCTGCGCAAGGCGCGGTACTCTGCAGCGCTGGACCAGGTTCTGGGGACGAGCGACAAGACGGCGCAGCTGACGCTGTTGACGGCGTTGCGACACCGGTCGGCGCTGCGGGCGTCGCTGCAGAACCGCGACGAGGTGACCCTGCAGCCGGTGCTGCAGTGGGTGCATAAGAGCATCACGGAGCCGCGGCTGGTGCAGCTGAGCGTGGAGGTGGCGATGAATGTGCTGGACATCTACTCGGGCAACCTGGGGCAGTCAGCTCAGATCGATAAGATGGTGGAACGGCTGCACCGGCGGGTGCGCGACGAGGTGGAGATGGCGCATCAAGCGTGCCAGACAAAGGGTATGTTGGAGATGTTGCAGGCCGCGGCGTAGCTGAGCAGCATTGCAGTGAGACAGTTTTTTTTTCACACAAAAGCAGCAACGGTTACAACATTTTGGATACCTGGGATGGAGTTTAGGTTTGGCGGCCAAGCACAGTATAGCAATGACACATACACATACACATTCATACATTCATCATCTACCTCACACACACCACACAACCTCCCACCTCCCTTACACAAAACATAACATATCTACTACTACTACTGAAACAACCTCGAAAACCCCTCCCCAGTCGGCTGCAACCAATTCTTCTCATCATACTTCCACCCCTCCGCGCCCTCAATCACATGAAACGTATAGGCAAAACGACTCCGATCCCCCGTATTCCTCTCACTCTTATGCAAAACATTCCCATGAATCAACACCAACGAACCAGCCTTAACATCCAAGATCTCCAAATCCTCCTCCTTCCCCTGATTTTCCCCCCCTTTTTCTTCTCCTTCCTCCCTCTCCTCCACCCCAACAGGCACTCTGGCCCCATCATTCCCTTCAAACCCCGTCCCCATCCCCTCCCCCAACCTCACAAACCGCCTCTTAATCCCCTCCCTCTGACTCCCCTTATACATCCCCAACGACGCATTCCCACTCCCCGCATCCTGCAACGCAAACCACCACCCCACCGCGCTCGGCGGATCCGTATACAAAAACTCACTATCCCGATGCGATGGCACCGCGCCCCCAATCCCCGGCTGTTTGCAAATCACCATACTCTGCAGGACGCGCGGATCTTTGAACCCGAGCGATTTCGCAATGTCTGCGTTTTTCTGCGATAGGCTGATGGCGCGGAACGGCTCGGAGAGAGTGTGTAGGCTGTGGCCGATTTTGTTGACGGCGAGGTGTTTGGGTTTGGTGAGGGTGGGGGGGGAGGAGGGGGAGGTTGAGGGTGCGAAGGCGTCGGGTTCGAAGAAGAAACGGATTTTGTCGCCCGAGGTGAGGAAGTATTCGTCGCCGACGTGTTTGGTGGTGGTGGCGGGGTCGTCGCCCGTCGTGAATTGGGTGAGGGGGTGGGTGTTGAGGGGGAAGGTGTCGAGGAGGTGGTGTGTTTCGGTTAGGCAGGCGGTGATTTCAGAGGGGGTGAGATAGTCGGGGAGGACGAGGTACCCGTTTTTCTCGAAGGAGGAGAGTTGTGAGGGGGTGAGGCCTGGCATTGTGGTGGTTGTGGTGGTGGTGGGTTTTGTTGGAGGTGGTGATGGGGAATGGTGGTGGTGGTGGTGGTGAGATGAGAGCGGGGCTTTATATGCGGGTGGCTTATCGGCCGGCGGAGGAGCTTCCTATCAGTGAGGGGACAAGGGGGTCCAGTCAGGTAAGCGTTATTGCAAATGTATTACCTGGCCACTTCTCTAGGGTTCGGTTTCTGTCCTGGACACATCCATGATGTCTAATGGGGATGCATTATGAGGGTTTTTTTCTTACAATACTGGTGTCATTCAATGCCTACCCTCAGGTAGTGTCTTCGACCAGCTACAGAATCTCCCGATCTTTTCGTAGGGTCTAACAGTGCAGTTTGCAGAAGTATGAGGTGGAGTGGAGTTTATGGTATGATGAAAGGTCCCCCAATAATAAATCTTCACTACTGTACTAGACGTATGTGGGCTGATAAAAGTAGCAAGTATCATGGTGATATGATACCTACACACATGATACCGGGCCAATGGAGAGAGGCCTTGTACAGTGAAAGCCGTAGTCCAGCTGCCCAATTTATCTTCTAAGTGCCAAGCAACAGATAACGAAGTGTTTGTGTCGTCAGACAATCGACATTAGGTGAATCAGTGGTCCTGGACTATCATCAGTGAACGCGAAATAGTCACGCTGGATGTCTGATCACGAATCGTACTGTGCAGAAGCTCAAGCTGGCTCCTACAACTACAGAATCAACCCAGGAATGCGTTGGCTCTTCGAAACTCAACTATCTATGAAGTAGATTTCTCGTCATGCACCTCATACACAAAGTCCACCTTCACTACTATGTCTCCCTCCAATATAGAAGCCACCCCAACCCATCCACGGACGCATCCATCATCCACTTACCCATAGCCAGGGCAAGAGCCCTCAGCCACTAGAAGAACTCAAAAAGAAAAACCAAACATGACCACCCCCTCCCCATCACCCCACTCATCGCATTTTACCCTAAGAAGCAGCATAACCTGCGAGCACCAGGCATCCTGCACCCTACCCACCAGCCGCGACACACCCAAGCACCGAAAAGTCATTTCCCACATCTTCGGGCGCAACAAGGGCTCCACCAGGCGCATCCCTCACCAGGCCTGGATCCACTATTGCTGGAAGCATGATCAGCGCGTACGGTACCGAACAGCCAGCTGGGCCTTGTTGCAGTGCCAGCTGGTGCTGGAAACTCTAAAAAGGATGGTGCAGTGCGGGGAGATCCGGGCGTTTGAGGTGAAGTTGAGGAAGAGGGAGATCGAGAGACGGATGGGTGGGGAGGTGAAGGGACAGTGTCCGGTGCCGCGGTGGCTGGCTGATGAGGTGGGGAAGAAGTCGTTTGCGGAGGTGAGGGAGTTGGTGCAGAGGATCCGAGGCAGTATCGAGGGAACTAAAAAAGTGAGATTTCCAGATATTGGGATTCTGCCAATCTTTGCATCTGTTGATTAACAAGAGTATGGGTATTACTGGAAGGGCATCGGAGATTTTGTCGCTCATAGTAGTAACTATATTAATCATCATTATACTGTCGTACTGACTATACTATCTACCTACAAGCACCGTTTTTCAGCGGAAGAAGATCAACAACAACTGACAATATGGCTGGAAAATGTAACATACTGCAATCATCCACCAACGCCTCTCATTATCATCGCATCATCATACCCTCATTGATTCGGTCAGAACGCCTGATCCGGAATCAATTCATAGCCTCCCTCTGAAGGCAGTGTATGCGCCGCCAGGATCAACACCCCCGCGCAGAACAAACTCAGGCACCAGCTCACAGTGCAGTAGATCCACGACTCGCTCAACCGCCAGCCGACGAAGAACCGCTCTTCGTTGTCGAACAGATATGCCTAGCCCCATCTTAGTACACCACCGATACAGTAGAGGTATCACACTCACCACCAGCGACATACTCGCCGCCTGCACCACAGCCGACAAAATTATCAATAGGCTGAGTACCCTCCACCCCGATTCGCGCAGTCGCTTCCCACCCGACAAGACAATCAGATACGCGACCACGCTCATTCCTTCCAAGACGACGGCAAAGGACATCAGAAACCCGACGGAGCGCCACATAGAGCAAAAATAGCGGTCACCGGCATGGCAGTCTTCGCGGTGGGGGAAGGACTCGCATTTTCCGGTCACGGAGGAGCAGCGACGGTGGAGGCCGTAGGAGTAGTGGTGCTGTATTCTGGTTAGTGACTGGTTGCGCACGGTGGGGGGGGGGGGCCGGTTGTTTTTGGACACTGACACCGACGTCATCGTAAGTGACCCATTTTGGAACGACAATGGAGGACACGGTTAGACCAAAGGCTGTGTGTGAAGATTAGTGGTCGTGTGCGCGACGCAAGGTATGCGACGAAGCATAGCTGCAGCTACTGCTACCGCCACGAGCTAGCTAGCAGCCAACTAGCTAGTAGCGGGTTACTTACACGCGAGAAAGACAATCAACGAGGCTGTATAGACAATAGTTTTGGTGAGGAACCCGGTGTAATTGCGGTCTTCCCCTCGAGGCACAAGATGGAAATCCATCACGGCGGGGGAAGGATACGGCCAGGTGCGATGACGACAGCAGGCAGAAAGCCGTGCAGGCGACGATGGGGGGAGCGGTGAGGGGGGAGAGGAATATAGATGATGGGAGGGGGAGGGAAAGGATAGAATGCTAAGTAATGAAGTAGTTTTAGTTTATCTAGGAAGATGGATTGGAACACTGGTCGAACCCGAGACCAGGGAGAGGGACGAGCAAAGAAGTAAAGATGGTGGTGGTGGTGGTGGAAGAGCAAAAGCCGGTTTGTTGAGAGGCAACGGCGAGCAGAGCAGGTCAGGTCAGGTGGTGGTGGTGGCCGTGGCAGTGACAAGGAGGGTGCCTCGGGAGCTTAACCCCGAAGCATCACAATCACTCCCCGTCAGCCGGTTTGCCTCAAGAGTCCCGATCAGGCCTTCGTTCTCTTCCCGTTCACTTCCTTCCAGGGCTGTCCGGGGGGAGCAGGACCATGAAATACCTCAGCATCCCAAAAAGGGCCGAGAGGGGGGAGCAGGTGGGACAGACAAGCTGACCCGGTCGTGGAGCGAAGCAAAGGGAGGATCGGGGAGGATCTACTGGTATGATATCCCCCGTCCGACGCCCATCGTGCCATCCCATATCCCCACCAACACTGCTCCATTAATTCCCTCATCTCCTGGGTGCAGCGTCCGCTGACGAGCCGAACATTCCTACCGCCAACTGACCGTCGATCCATCGGTCAAAGCGCCCTGCCAGGCTTCTACAGCGGGGATGGCCTGCAAACAGCACCACCAACCTGTTCCCGAACGTTGCACCGCAGCTGCTGCCCGGCTTCCATCGTGCCAGCGTCGGGGAGCAAGGGGCAGGCCGCGCCCCCGGGTCAGCAGAGAGCTTGTTCGAGGCAATTGAGTCTTCAGCATCATTGCCCTTCGGGTGACATTGGCCTATGACCTCCCCGACCGGATGGCCCGTCCTCAAGCTGGTGGTGGGCCGCCTGCACCTCCCCGGGTTGATGTATACTACGCCATACTATAGTCGCCAACTTCCCCACTCGTGATTGGCTTCGCTACCGGTCCAATATTAAACCAAGATTGGGCCCTATGCGGATACCCAGCACTCTATTCCACTTCATCCGCCATCCCCTGCAAAGTATTAAAGGACCCTCCCCTGAACAGTCCCCCGTTCAACCGAGAGAGATAGTTAATCTACATTCAAACTTCGGCCTGGAGCGTGGGGTAAGGCTATGGTAATACACAAAGCGGCAATGCAACGCATCAGCAAGAACATAACAACGTCAGCACCGGCCGGAAGAAGGTCAAAATCACATCACGCGAAGTCGAAGTAAAGTCATTAGCAAGCGGAGAGGTAACGCCGGTCCCGCCATGCCATCCAGTGCGCCGCGCCCTCACTCATCCCGCTCGACTCCGCTGGATCATCGCACGGAAGTCATCGTTGCTCTTTTTCGTGGTCTGCCCCTCGCCCGGGGTTGCGCTGTCAGTCGTCATCATGTTCGTTGTCGTCGTCGTCATGGTGTTTCGGCCATTCTGCGAGCTCGTCGCCGCCGAAGGTCCGCCCGTTGCTCGCTTCACACCCAGGCCGCCGCGTTTGCCGCCTCGCGTCCCCGGCTGCGGCGGGCGCTTGATCGGCCCCGCGAGCGGGAAGAGTCCGCCCGGCTTGTCCTTGGACTTGCTGCCGCCTTGGCCAGGCCCGCTGCCCCTTTTCTCCGCCGATTTCTTCAACATCTCCGGCACTGTGCCCACGTGCAGTTTCCGTCCCGGCGTGATCTCCTGCCCCTCTAGCTCTAGGGAAGCTTTGCCCGCTTGGTGGACATCCGCAAACTCGATAATCGCGCCCTGGTGATCGGGCCGCAGCACGATCTTGATCAACTTGCCGTACGGCTCAACGAGGGCCCGGATACGGGCATCGTTGACCGTGTCTGGGACATTCATCAGACCAAGGGTGCGTGCTGTCCGTTCACTGTTCGGTACCTCCTCACTGGGTTCACGCTTGGCGCCGTTGACCTCGACCGACGGGGACCGAGATGATCCCACGCGAGACAAGATGGTCGTCGCACTCCGTTTGGCCCCTTGCGGGGTAGACAGTTTCACATGAAGGGGTCGCAACCGGAACTCTTGCTCGTGCATAGCCAGCGCCGCCTCGGCTTCCTCCTGTAAGAAGGGTTAGCGGGACCCTCACGCATCATTCGGAACACTTACCTTGGAAGAGAAAACCACGTAGCAAAAGCCCTTGCTGCCGCCGTCCACCTTGCGCGGGATACGCACCAGCTCCACAGTTCCGAAACGTAGGAACAACTCCTCCACGTCCTGCTCACTGGCTTTCCAGTCCAGATTCGACACATGGATCTCGCGTCCCTCGTACATTGGCCCGTGGCGGTCCTGCCTGCGGGTCGGATCCGAGATTTTAGCGACCAGATGCAGACCATTGCCCACGGTCGACCCGTCTAACTTCGTAGCGCTGTAAGCTTCTCCGGCCGTCTTGAACTGCACGTAACAGAATCGCCGGTGCGTGTTATACTTGAGTGATGGGAAACGGATATCGATGATCTCGCCGTGCTACAGTCGGTTAGCCAACGTTTGAATCACTATAATCTCGAGGGGAAGTCACCTCACGGAACAGATCACGAATGTACTGTTCATCGGCCGTAGCGGGGAAGTTGGTAACAAACAACGTTGACCCCGACCCGAATTGAACCTCAATTGTATGCTCGTCAATGATTTTCTGATCGCGCGTCTGCGCCACAACCGCCTCATCTTTGGAGTTGAACTCGATGATGGCGGTCTCCGACTTGCCATCCTCGCTGGAAAGCATCTTGGCACTATTGATCGTACCGCACTATGACACGATTAGCTGGTGTAGTGCTACGGGGCTGGGGAACGACTCACATGGCGGAAGAACTGTCGAACCTTGTGCTCGGTGATGCCCTGGGGCAGATTCTTGACAACCACTGTCGCATTTTCACGATCGCGACGAAGCGCGACTGGCTCTGCTGTGTCAGGAACTGATGGTGCAGCTTCCTCTGCACGAGCCCGTTTGGCAGGCAACCCGTTCACGCTGGTCTCCTCCTCCCGTTTGCGCTTTTCGGCCTGCGTGCTTTGATCCACTGCTGCAGCTTGTTCAGCCTGCCGCGCGGCCGCCTCCCTTGCATCACGCTCGCGGCGGGCGGTGACGGCCCTCATCGCTTTGCGGGTCTCGAGAATCGCCAGCTGCAGCTCATCCGAGTCTTCGTAATCCTCGCAATGTGCAATGTAGGTTTGCATGATCTTCTCGGGCCAGTCGAGGTCCGTCCGTTTAATGGCCTGCTTCAGCACGGCGGTGGCATAACTGGGGTTCGGGGTGCGCCGGGCGGCATCAATCGTGGTTTCATTTTGGACGAACTTACTCCAGGAGATCAGCTCCCATTCGTAGTAGGTCAGCCAGAACTCGTAGCTGTTACCCCGGCGTCCCACGAGACCCTTGAAGGTCTCCCGTGCGCTGTCCCAGCTGCCGCTCTCACTCAGATAACGAATGTAGATGCGTTCCAAACGGAACAATGGGTCGCCCTGGTAGTTCCGGCCGTACTTCTTCTCGCCCAGTTCCTGGACGCTTTCGATCGCAGAGCGGATACCGACCTCTGCCACATCAATATCTTCGTCAGTGGAGTCGGATAGGAAAGCTCGCCGCCGGAGATAGCTACACCAAGCCGTATGAACCTTAAGCACTTCCTCCATCCCACCGACGTCTAGCAGGCCCGTACTGGTTGCCTTGTGCTTGATGTCGGCAATCTTGGAAAACGACTGCCCTTCCCGCTCTGAGCTGAGTAGGTACTGTGACCAGAGGCTACCGGAACAAGGGCAGTGCCGAGTCGCGCGGTCGAGCGTAGAGATCGTGGTGGTGTTGGTGTTGCCGTGCATGGACTCGTCGATGAGAAACATGATGAATTCTTCCCACATGTTGGCGTCGGTTGGAAAGCGCAGCACAGCGCGCTGGTAAAGAGCGTTGACCAAGTCAAAATTCGTGTGCCGCTTCCGACGATTGCGGCTCAGCTCCCATTCAATGTATTCGGTAAATAAGGTCCATTCTTGACTCATGTCATGCGCCTCGGACACGTCGCGCAACCGAATTTCGAAATCCTCGCGGGCGGAGTATGTGTCCTTGCTAGCCGTGGCGTATTTCCCGACTGTCTCCGCCATTATGCTTTCATAGTTGGCGTTATAGTAGGTCGAAACATATCCGGAGAATATCTGGAAAGTCGAATCCCAGGTGGCGTGAGGGGTGGCGAGGCGGAGGTCGAAAACCCCTCTCACATGGTTGACCTTGTCCTGGGACGGATTGCGGGAAACATCTTGCATGAGCAGTTCGAGGAAACGGTCCCAAACCAGATGGCTGTCGTGGATCCTCCAGCGCGTCGATTCCGCACCTCGTTGCCACACGTCGATGACGGATTGCCAAGAGAAAACTTCGCGACCGACCAAGCGGTCTTCTTCGGTCCACTGACTCTGACTAGCATCTCCGTTGGCGGAGTTGTAGAGATATAGGAGCCATTCACCGTAGATGCCCCAAAGCTTAGTGCTACCGTATTCTTCTTCGATCGATCGCTGACAGAGCTCCATCACCGCAATGCGCTCTTCCACCGACTGTGCCAGCATGCTTTCGTCCTGAATCCACTCCGCCCAGAGATCCTCACCCATGGCGAACAACTTGTCCATCTCCTCCCGAGCCGTCCGCATGTCCTTGAGAAGGTCATACTTTCGGGGATCGCCGTGGATGTCAGGATTATTCGGGGGGTAGACGTGGTTGACAAAGCCCGCATGCAAGAGGCGAACGAAGCGGACGTGCGCGTCGTACGACTGGGGATTTTCCTGGATCTGGGAAAAGAGCTCCGTGGCCTGTCGCTGAGCGAAAGGAACCAAGGAGGTGTCGAGATAGCTCCGACGAGCGCTTTCACGCGGACCATCCGACATGGCGATATCGAATGAGGAGCGCGGGGTAGGGGTGTTGTGAGAAATCGGGTTGACGTGGGGGTACATGGTGGAAGGGGACAGCTGGCTTTCGTACGACTCGGTACTGCGCAGGATAGGGGCATTGGATCGCTGCGGCTGATGATGCTGCATTGACGCCAGATCGGCCAGTGTATCCATTCCGGGCGTAGAAGGTTGTCTCGGGGGGGGCAGGTCAGTTGCCGGGGGGGTACCATTCCCTCCTCCCACGTTGGGGCCGACCTTGGGACTTATCGCGGGCGGCGAGGGTTCGGGGAGATGGGAAGGGGCGTAGACGTGCTGCGCGAGCGGCGAGGAAGTCATGCCCTGCTTGGTCGAGCCGGGGCGATTCTTTCGCAAGGGCTTCGGAGGAGGAGCAGAGGTCGGAGCCGAATTGGGGACGGAGGAGGAAGCCGCGGAGGGCGTTGAACGCCCGGACTGTGAATTGGCATCCTGCGGCGAAAGGAGTGAATTGATGTCCATCATCAAGACTGTGGCCGGACTGGCGGGGAAGGACCAGGGAACGCAAATGCCAAAGCTGATCTTTGAGGAAGTCCAAGCGCCAGCGGGAAAGGTGCTGACGTAAGTAGCAGAGCCGAAGAAAAAGGCAGAGCAAAGGCAAGGGAAGGGAACTAAGGAAAGGAAACCTGAATTAAAGAACCACCGCAAGTCGCCTCATCAACGAGTCCATTCCTGCTCCGGTACACAGCCTGTCCGGACCTGATGACCAGGCAAAGGTTGGCTGTCCAGAGTTTGGGTGTCCTTGTCCTAGGATGTGGATGGATGGAGTGATTGATGATGGTGGTAAGGGACAGTCCCCGAAGAAGCAGCCCAGTGGGATGGATGCGCAGCTGATTGAGAGAAACAAAGACAAGTAAAAAAATCGGGAAGGGAGAAGGAAATGGAAAGGGAAAGGGAAAAAAATTATCAAACTAGAAAATGAACAATTGACAGATATGATAGATTATTGTTCTCTTTTTTTTTCAGTTCTTTTTTGGGGGGGGGGACCCTTGAATTTTCTTTTTTTTGAATGATTTTCTGTTCTGGGCCGTTGGTCTGTCTGCAAGTACACAGTAGAAGCTTGACGAGTTGGGCGCTTGCGAAACGCTGCTAAAGTGAGGCGCGGACGGAGAGAGAACGAGAACGAGAGCAGCGTGGAGGGACCGACAGAAGGGGACCGACGGGCTCAAGGCTCAAGCTCTCCTGGTCCGAGCGATAGCGATAGCGAACCTGGATGGCCTGGTCAGCGGCGGAGTCCCGGGCGGGAACTGATGGGGATCCGGCCAGCAGCCTGGGGACATACAGGGAAACGTGGGAACAACGCGAACGGGAAGTCCCTGGAAAGAAGGGGGGATGGGGAGAGGGGGGGGGAGGAGGGTGAGAGAGTAGTAAGAAGGAAGAAGAAAAGAGCGCAGAGGGAGGAGGAAAGGATGTGAGGCAGATGAGGGCAGTGGATCGACGCAGTGGAGATGGGAGTTGAGCTCGGCATGGGAGAGCTGAGCAGCAGCAGCGCGATAAAATAATAATAATAATAATAATAACAGGAGCCGGGGCAGCACCAGCACCAGCACCAGCATCCTCTACACCCATCTATGTTCTATCGATGTACTCTACTTTCCACTTCGGGGTTCAAAAAAACGCTCACCACGATCTGAAACCGATGCAGAGCTGCGCGACTACCCAGCTAGCTCGTAGCCACCTATGTAAGT
Organism: Aspergillus carbonarius ITEM 5010; assembly: GCA_001990825.1. NCBI lineage: Eukaryota > Fungi > Ascomycota > Eurotiomycetes > Eurotiales > Aspergillaceae > Aspergillus > Aspergillus carbonarius. The sequence continues at coordinate 675,837 of KV907501.1, forward strand.
GCCTGGACCATCGTCATCGTGAAAAAGAAAGGTGCACGGGGAGGTCAGGTTCCTGCTTTTCCCCGCCAACGCCCTCGGTGTCCGCTCCTATACGAGCCCCCAGTGGCTACAACAAAAAGAGCATTGTCCACGACCCTTCGGGGCAGTTAGAACAGTTGACAGGTTCCCTGTTACCAGTCCACTGCCCCTGCTCACCCCTACGCCAAAAACTTAATGCATGCTCACACTCGGACTCGAACCGAGGATCTCATCATTACTAGTGATGCGCTTTACCACTAAGCCATGCGAGCTGATTGGCTGGAGCGAGGAGAAGAGCTGCACTTATCTAAGTTGGGAACCTGAGGCTTGTCAAAAAGCAAAAAATGCTCCCACGCGGATTTGAACCGCGGACCTCATGATTACTAGTCATGCGCTCTACCAACTGAGCCATAGGAGCTGATTGGTTGACATGATGCAAGTTAATTTGGTTTATATGAAAAGAATTTTTGAAAGACGAAGAAGGCAAAAAATTGCTCCCACGCGGATTTGAACCGCGGACCTCATGATTACTAGTCATGCGCTCTACCAACTGAGCCATAGGAGCTAGTTGATATGATATGTCCTTTTGTTGATTACTATCTTTGCAAACTACAATATTCAGCACTCAAGAATCTGTCTGTCGGTATTGCCAACAAATACTCCTATGCATACACTCCTCGAATAACTAAGTTCAGTACTATACACCTATGTGACACATCCTCATCCTTCCCCTGTAATTCACGCACTTGAATGTGTTTTATCTTATTTGGCCATTATATAGCCATTGCAGGCTCTCGGCCTGCAGGCATATATATATCCGCTTTCACTACTAGTCGCTATATACAGGTGGTTTGAATATCCGGTAGATGCTGCCACCGCGGAGAAATATCGCTCAATTGCCATACACTATCAATTCTTACGATGCATGACAGAAGGGCCCTACCCACCAGCTATACCATGCAATGACTGTTGAGAAGTCATGCCAAAAGAAGTACTTGGTAAACTAGGAATACTACTGACATGATGCCTTTCTTTCCCGGTTATCATGTGGAAGCAGGGAGCTTTGCAGGCCTTCGTACAGCATACTGGACGGAAAGTTGCTCCAAGTCGAAGGAAGCAGAAACTGAGGGCAAGGCCTTGTACACGGGTTGCTGCTCCAATTTGTTGACTCGTCTTCCAGCCTCGCCACCTTACATGGAGGTACATTAAGTCTAAGATTATTTTACAATCGCCTTTCTATATCGTAAGTCACTGTCACTGCCAGACCCATATTTCCCTACTGGTGCACCGTGAGGTACTAGGTAGCACCCCCAACACCTAATGCCGGGATGTCGTTGCGCTCCCCGTAAGTCCCCGTCCCTCCCTCAATTTCCCTTCAACCTCACTCTTGATGCTTCTTCACCTGGGTCCTCATCCTCGTTCTCGTATTAGGTTCTGGTGTTATTCGAAAGGTCCAGAACACAGAAAGCTGGGAGACCCGTTGTGGTGTTCCTTTCACTTTCCCCATCTCTAATTTACCCCAGAACACATCTACGATGAGCCCAATCCCACCCTAGTCTTCGCCTTCATTTACCCTGCGCTAACATTCTCTACTAAAGCCTCGCTTCTCACTCTATATAACCCACCCATCAACTTCCATTGGAAGCTCTTTGTCTATAACCCTTCGCTGACGACTGTCAAGACATCGATTTTGACCTATATGGGGACTTCTGGGCAAAGGATCTGCGATAATGTCCGATAACGACGAATTCGCGAAAATCACCCGGTGTTTGCCACTACCAAAAGAGCTCTACGGTGGACGGGATGCACTATATTTCCATTCTACCCCATGCGAAATCCATATGGCACAAATAGGTTGGGGTTTAGCTGAAACCCACAACTCCACCCCGCGGGGGTCATCCCGAATGAGAAATGCAGCCGGGAAGCAGAAAGGTCCGTTCAATATCCACGTATCCGCCCCCCACGCGGCTATATTGATTCCTTGTTGCTTTATATATCCTTGGCATAGTATTCCGAGTGGATCGCTCCGAAGATCAATGGACTAACAATCCTCAGCTACAAGCCAGAGTCCTACTTGACTTATAGTACGAAGTAGTGTGTCTTTCATCAAAAACTCCGACCCTGTCGAAATCTACTCTGCAGATGAAACCAACGATGTCTCCGTGTTTAAGAAAGAGGGTCTCTACCACCCCATCGAGACATGCACAGATTCGAGAGAATACGTCAGCGGGGATTTGATTGGCAACGGTGCCTGGAATAACAAGAGAACCTCGGGTACGATCAGCCCACCCGCTTCACCTAGTATAGGGATTCCAAGGACGTCGGATATTGGCCTGAATTCAGTGATAATTTATCAGGTAGGGCCACTATTTACACCCAATATCTCCCGCTCCTCTGCATGGCCTGCCAGTTCCGCTATTCGACGATCCGTCTCAGATATCAATGCGTTGACCACAAAGATGCTTATTTGGATACCTCCAACAACATAAAACTGATCAAGTCCTGCTACACGCAAGTGGAAGAATCATAGTTGGACGAAGTCTGCCGTCTTTCCTGAAATCCCAAGATCATGAGCGCAGGAACACGACCCTAGCCAAGCCAACGTCCCCAGGACCGGCGCATATTTTCGCCTAATAGTGTTAAGTGAGCAGGGCGTGGAATTAAAACAGGGTTAAGGGGGGGGGGGGGGGGGGGAGGGAGTCAAAGCCAGCAAGTAACAGAGAAAGTAGTAAAATTATGACAACCACGGAGTGTATTTATCATTAATTATGTTGGACACAGCCCGATGTAGTTGCAGAAAGGGCTTGTCTGGACAAAAAAAGGAAAAGGAAATGCTCCCACGCGGATTTGAACCGCGGACCTCATGATTACTAGTCATGCGCTCTACCAACTGAGCCATAGGAGCGACTTGATATGATTGGCTGTAAGCTTTTTAAACTACAATCTATTCATTTTTTTACTGATCCTGCCTCTTACAAAGAACATAACCTGCAGTCCAATAGTAAAAATACCTCATGAATCTCACTAAAAATAGCCCTAGCGATAGTAACATGCACGATTAAGTTGCTTCGCAGCCCAGACTCCGTCACTGCATCGGCAAGGAATCTGGACTGGGATCGATCGTCCGGCAGTGCAATGCCAGGGGGGCAGCATCTTTACAATATCATCCCACATACATAAATGGTCGATGATCGTGACGGTGTCAATTACCCCAGCACGATCTTAGCTTCAAGAATGCATCGTCAACTCTGATCCTTGTCCTTGACTGAGTACAGACATGGATGAATGCATGCACAAGTCCAGTAGCCGGCCCAAACAGGCAAAGCGGGATGCCTCGAGGCCACTACCTACACCTTGTCAGCCTATGAGGTAATCGTACAGCAACCACCTCCCCGTGATTGGCGCGCCCGGAGTCTCAGGCACATGACCGCGGTCCGGCTGACGCTACCCGATTAGGCCTCCCAAGTTCTCCCCCCCCGGCCTGAGGCTGGAATCTCGACCCCAGAATTCTCAGGTGTCGACGCGACGGTCTCTCCGGCGATCGAGACAAACCAGAACCGCACCGCCAAGGCGAGTCTTCGTCCCGACACTTTTTTCCCTCTGATGTCCGGGATCCGAGCCATCAAACACCAGATCCATCGTCCGTCATGGCCACAATGGGTGCTGTCCCCCAATATGGGCAGTTGATCCGGTCCAGTAAGTTCCTCCCCTATCATCCAATCCCACTTCTATCCCCTTTTTGATCCCCCAATCCTCACCTCTCTCGCACAGTCTCTGCAGCCCGGCCCGGCCTCACCTACGTCCCTCGCCGCACTCTCGCCTACACCGTCCCTCGTCGAGCCACCGAAGACGGCCCCAACGGTCCCAATGACAAGCCGGACCCCGAGTCCAAGCCCTCCTCCACCTTGTCCTCCATCAAGAACTTCTTCTTCGGAGGCAAGTCCGCCGCCGCCAAACCCAAAGCCCGCAGAGCCGCCGCTCCCCTCAAACGCGAGGGTTCCCTGAGCGCCGACTCCATCTTCGCCGAGGATGAAACCAGCCCTAAGCTCTCGCCCTCGGGTCGTACCCCGGCCGGACGCAAACCAGCCGGCCAGACCGAGGAGGGAGACAAAGATTTCGATTATTCGGTCGACCGTCGGAACCGGGACACGATGCACACGGTGCTGGACCCCAACCCCAAGGCGCGAATGCGCTGGGAACGCAAGATGGTGGCTCGTGAGATCCGTCGTCGGGGCCGTGTCTCCCCGACGGAGTTGATCATGCGGACGGAGCGCGAGTCCCTGTCCAAGTCGCATTGGTTCAAGACTTCCGTTAAGAAGTTGGGTCCCTTGGCTCGGCAGATTGCGGGCAAGAACATCGATGATGCGATGCTGCAGATGCGTCTGAGCAAGAAGAAGGCCGCGAAGGAGGTGCTTCAGCATCTGGAGCATGCTAAGAACGTGGCTGTCGTTCGCTCCGGTATGGGATTGGGTGCTGTGGAGGGTAAGGCGGTTCAGAAGCCCGTCACGATTACTCTGAAGACTGGTGAGCGCAAGACTATTTCCGACCCGACTTCCATCTACATTGCACAGGCGTGGGTGAACCGTGGACCGTACGGATATGACTACGATCACCGTGCGCGCGGCGTGATCAATATCATGCGTCCGCCGTACACCTCGCTGTCGGTTGTGTTGAAGGAGGAGAAGACGCGTATTCGGGAATGGCAGAACCGGGAGGCTCAGGAGTTGCGCAAGCGCAAGGCCCAGCTCTGGACGCAGCTGCCGGACCGCAAGATCACGGCCCAGCAGCAGTACTACAGCTGGTGATTTGATTATCGAGTGTACGGCATACCGGGTGACATGTTTGATTATTTTCCTTTGGCGTTGTTTTGTGTTAATATCTAGACCTAAGAAGCCTCTCGATCTGTGATTCAGCATGTGTTTTTATAACTCTATTCGCCCACTCTGTCTCAGCAACCAGAGCGGACGGTCAAGAATTCAATGTGTACAATAACTACTATATACTCTTCCTCCTTTCATCTCCCCATCCATCCACTCTACAACCGCCCCCCTCCCCCCCCCTAAATCCACCAAGTAAAAAAAAAAAAAAGAAAAAAAAAAAAAAAACCATCTAAGTAGGAACCCCAAACCACGGCTCAACCTTCATGTCCGGCAACTTCCCCTCCACCTTCTCCCCCCTAACCAGCACGGGAATCACCCCCCCAGTCTCCAAATCAAACCTCCGATGACCCAAAACATTCAACAAACTCGTAATAGCGCCCGAATGCGCCGTCAACGACAAAAACACCATCCCATCATTGGTAAAAATATCCTGCAATAAATCCCGGAACCGTTTATCACGCGCTGAATTCGATTCCCGGAGCAACGGGTCATACAATTCGTCGGTTTCTGTGAATCCGGGCTCGATGCGATAGAGGGGGTATTCGGCCTCGATGGCGGATTTGCTGGATCGGCTGTCACAGGTGTGTTGGCCGATGGTTTCGCGGAGGAGCTGCGATTTAGCATTATTATTATGATTATTATTATTATTGTATTTCCTATATGTATAGGAGAGGAAAGTGGGCAGAGGGGGGGGGGGATTCATACCTCCTTAACCAAGGGTCTAAACGGCTCCGTACCCTGAACACCCAATCCCGAGAAAGTAATATGCGCTGTCTCAAGACAACGATTCAAGGGACTCACGTAGAAGGATTCAGGAATGGGGATACCCGTTTTTATTTGTTGGGCCCAGGTGGAATGCGCGGTGCGGGCTTGCGATTTCCCTGTTTCTGTTAATCGGGCGTCGGTGAAGGTGATTGTTGAGGTGCCGGGGAGGAGGGAGTAATGTCTCTATTCGTTTATTTCCAATTAGGTTCATGATGTTGGTGATTTGTATGTAAGGTATATATGTGTTTGGTGATTGGTAGGGTGGGAATGTGTTGGAACATACATCCCATTCCACCGTGCCATATTCTCGTTCCGCGACATTATGGTATCCCTCGCCGTGGCGGCCGAGGAAAAGAACCTTGTAGCATGTATTTTCGTCGGCGGTATGGTTGAGAGAGCGGATGTGGTGGGCGAAGCGCTCCCAGGGAGTTTTGGTCTCAACTTCTGGGGCGGTGGTGTCTGTGGGGTAAGGGCGGGGGATGAGGCCGAAGTTGGAGGATGCCTGGATGTAGGACCTACTAGGTTAGTTTAGGGGGGAGGGGGTGGATTGAGGGGGGAATAGACACACGTAGTCAAAGGTGCTGGCGTCGGTGGTGGGCTCGCTTTGGTAGAAGAAGCCTGGGACGGTGGTGAATCGCCAATGCGACTCCGAGGGGGGGGAGGAGGCCATGGGGAGTCTACTACGGGAGGTGGAAAAGGAGTGAGTTCTTCTGGATGTTGGAATGGGAATCGAAAGATGATCGGGGCTGGATGGATGGAATGGGTCTGAGGCCCGCGGAGGTCGGAACGAGGAGGGCTGGTGATTGGTCGGGGCGGTTGTATAGCTGTGGGGACGGTTGATCCGGTACTTTCATTTACTATAAGTCTATTATAGTACAGCTACGGGCTGGTGCTTACGTTACGCGGGAGAGTTGAAGAAGGCACCGAGTACCAGCATAGTCAGAATCAATTAGGCACTAACTTGTCTCTGGTCTAGTAAGACATGGTATCAAGGAGAAAAAGAGAAATGCCCGCTAAATAACTCGACAAAACGCAAAGGACACGGTATCAGACACGCCAACGCACGAATCCTCAACAGTAGCTCATTCCTTTCCCCATAAGCCAATGCTTATTGAAAGAAACCATGATGGATTTGCCAAATCTGTAGACAGCTCCAGATCTGCCGAAACATGAACTCAGCTGAGAACCGAAGAAGAATGAGAAAGCCAGGAAGTGAGAAACCGGAAACACGCTTTGGAATACCCGCAAGACAGCAGTCCTTGACACAGACTGATCGTGGACATCGTTGGCTGGTATGTCCATGGAATGGAGTGCTGGAGCATGTCCTCTGGGCATTGCTTGGTCTCCTGATCGGGGAGACCAAATATGCTTGATTGTTTCGTATATCGTCCGGCTTGCCCGTTCGACACGGTTGACGCTGGGCCTGGATATGACAACAGATGCCTGGACCGACGCGCTGGCCCTGGAAGTGGTGGTGGCATCGACGCATGGTGTTTGGGTTGATGTGGGAGTTGGATTCCTCGATGTGGAAACAGTCTGGACTGTCCGTACACGGCCTGGTGCTTGGACACAGCGTGGGCCAGGGGTTGCAACGTGCAACTTCTGGTCCGATTGGTCCGACGTCGACGACTTTTGCAGTCTCCTCGATATAGAGTGGACCAGATCGGCGCTGCGCCAGGACACCGGCGACCTTGGAGCAGCTGGCTGGCCCGTGTTCGAACAGCCAACAGTGCTTTGACAGCTTGCAACTGGCTGGACCGAGCGTGGCGAATGGTGTCCATATTGAGGATCCATCGAGGAACTGGTGCATGACACACGGTTGGGACGCCGAAGCTGGACGGCTTGATCTTCCCTTGGTCCCAAGCCTCCTGTCGGTTGCGAGACAGGTGACTTCTGGGCGGACGCCGGTATCGTCCTCAAGAGCAGTTGTTCCTTGCCAGGGCGACGGACATGCAGTTGAGCGTTGACAGTCGACTTGGCTGCCATGTCGGCAGTAGAAACAGCCTGTTGGCTGACAATGGCATGAGATGCGGCCTTCTCAAGGCAGTTGCACTAAACACAGATCAGCATATAAAACATTAGTCACTCATGCCGGCTTCACCCACCCTTTTGTGCTGTTTCTTGTGCTTCTCGCAAGCACCGTACTTTCGAGCCTTGATATAGTTTTCTTTTTGTGCTTGTGACCGAGGCTTCTGCTTTCTCGGGATGTTGGTGGTGGCGTTCATGTTCAAGTCGAGCACTAGTTCTATCCCTCCCGCTGCAGGTTCAGGGACTGAGGCAGGCGTCCGCGCTGTCTCGGATGGGGGAGAGGTCACTGGGGTTGCACAAGTACCGCTCTGCGAAACGCTTCCCGCCGATTCGGACCAACGGGGCGACGTGAATGTTGTGCTCGAGTTTGAGGTGAGCTCAAGGTCCTGCACCGCTGCTTCTTGCAGACGCTGCAAATGGATCGCAATTGACGCCTCCATGCGCTTCTCTTTGATGGATAGGGCTCCTGGATCGGCAGCGGCTTGGAGCTCCACCATTTGTCGGAGGCTGGCATAGAAATGGTCATCAGGGCTGCCCATGTCTTGTATCCATGGGTCGTCAAGCCCCGGGCCGGTCAGCCCTTGATTTGGTGCTGGGGGCAGTAGATGGAAGGACCCGGTGGGGCCTAGCATAGGTTGTGAGCCTTCCAATGTATGTCCGACGTATCCTTCACAAGGTGCGTCGTAGTTCACGATATCAGCGAAGAGATCCTGGCCACAGACCGCAGAAGCCGGGCCCCAGTTGCAGTCACCGAAGTCCGCAAAGGTTAGATCTAGGTCCCTGGGAGAGATCGAATCAACCGAAGTGGGATGGCTTCCCAGGCCTCCATAGGGGATGTCGAAGGAGTTGTCAAAGTCAAACCACTCTTCGCTAGGAGTAGAGTGGCCGATGGAATGGAGCAACTGGTCGGCAGCCATGATCGAAGGAGGGACAAGGCCTGGAAGAGGATTGGCAGCCTGGGGATCCAGGGTGACGTGTGCCTGAGAAGGATAGATGATAAATTGACTCACGTCGAGCCCGGTGCTTGGCAGACACTGGGAATGACTATGAGGGGGTACACACTACAAACGAAGGGGTTCAGGAAGACCTTGAAAAGGGAATGAATGAATCAGGCAGAAAGGAAGACGGGGGGAGGGTGAAGGATGGACTGGCGGGGGTACCATCTTACATACAACCCGCCGGGCCAGGCTCATCTCCTCCTGCTGCCCGCTAGACCCGTTTCGAGACCCCGACGCTCTGCCGCTAAACCTGATCGGGACCCCGACACGCTCGCCCGGCGACCGGAGCATCAATCTTCCGGCCATGAATGATGGCTGCACTGCCACCCTTGGTCTATTTTTTGATGCTTATGACCCTGTAGATTACTAGGTTGCACGGAGTCGACACGGAGAAGCAGTGGGGGTTGCATCAGAGCTCACTAGCTGCAGAGTTGATCAGGCTATGCTTCACACCGCTCACATCTCTCGTCCATTCATTCTGCAATCTCAACCGAGGCTAGCTCGTGTGATCTCTTTCCGGTTAGGCCCTTTACAATGAACAGGGGTTCATCCACACCATGTCACCCACCTTGATATCCAACGCTTTTGATATCCGGGGAAGCAAACTAGCCCGTGCCGGTTATATATCCCAACCATGAACCAGCATGGTCATGTGACAACAGCACGTGATTTATGCCTTGATGCCTGAAGTGATGCCTCAGGAGCCCTTTCCAATAGATATCGTCAACATCTCGCACTTCTTACGCAGGAGGACCCCTGAACGAGAGGAAAAAGACAGACTGCCCCTGCGCGGATTCGAACCGTGGCCCTCTCCTAAGAATACTCCTAAGAATAAGTAGAGCGCTCTACCACTGACCTACAGGAGGCTTGAGTACAGACTAATACCCAACTTGGAATTTCTCGAGCATGTAGCATCCTGGAGAGGTGTGAAAGGAGAAAAGGATCCCATTGAAGAGAGAATGTCTTATCGTAAGCAGACATTATTGAGAAGTCTTTGAGGGGGAGCCCAAGTGGAAGTTGATAAAACTTGACCACTGTCCAAAAAACGGCACGCATGACATAGATATCGGCTTGATTTGCACCACTAATTGGCTTACTCTAGATAGAAATCTTAATTATGGGGCTGATACGCAGACAAGGAAAACGGTTTAGCGTAGAGCTATCATACTCTCAATCTGCTCAGATCGCTCAATACCAACTTCTATACGTAAGAGGATACGCCGTTAGCACGGATTGGAGAATTTAATGCCAGCTCGAGTGCGTAGGAGCTAATAAATCCCATGGAACTGCTTCGCCGAAGGCCCGGGCGAGGATGGCTATATTAAGATTCTGAAGTATCCCACCGGTACCATAACCATCTAAGCGTTGAGAATATCATCAAAGGGAAAGATACAATGGTCTGAAACTAGGGGATAAAGGAACAAAGCCTTGTTTCATCTGCGTTGTTCCAATAACGCATCTGTGCAATGGCTGCTTTGTCCGTTTCATAGGTATCCTATGCTCTATTGTCTCCATGGCGTTGTCCCAGTCCTTGTCTGCTTGATCGACCATACAAGGGTGGTCCAGAAAGCTATCAGTTTGATAAAGATATGTCTATGTACCTAAGCCAAAAATATGCAACGAACAAAGAAAGCCGCAACAGTCGCTTTGGCATATCATCCTTTCATGGTTCTAATCTATAGCCCATTCTCCACCACTACTAATCAAAGGAATATCATCCACTAAGGCTCTGAAATGAGAGATGCCTAGTACTTAAGCCCTCGGATGTGACCCTAATTGAGGTCGAGTCATCGCAAAACAAGACAGACACATTGAGAGTGAACAAAGTACTGCCATCCCCATCAGCAGCATGGCCGATTCAGATACCAGCACGAAACCCTTGGCCGTCGTCCCCGTTGCTTCCGAGGAAAAACCCCAATCGAAAAAGACCCCGAAGCGAGATCGCCGCGAATCCGAGACTTCTCCTAGGAAGCGTCCCAGATTTGAACGCCAGCGTGCACCTCCTGGAAAGCATCCCAAAGCTTCAAGCCGAGATGCATATTTACCGGAAATACGTCCTGAAACAGACACCCTCACCCTCAAACGCTCAATCAGAGAATACGCCCGACAGAGGGACAAAATCTTGAGTGCAATTATATTCGACCTGAACCACGTGGCGGCATCCTTGAAAGTCTGCAAAGAGGGAGACCCGGATAAGATCACCACATTGGTCTATGACTCGCAGAAAATCTACGCCTCTTGGATCGTGGAGAGAGCCGTTGCTCGTATCTCGGAGTGTGACAACCAACGGGGTCGGTATCACCGAGAGCGAGAAGCGCACCGCCTGCAAGGGTTCGTTAGGAAACTCGGCTGGAGAATACTTGCGATCTGTGCATATGCGGAATCTTTTCGGAGGGTGTGTCGAGAAGAGGAAGATCCGGTGCTGTGGCAGTGCGTCTCGGCCAAGATCCAGGAGTTCGCGTACAATATCGAGCTCCAGGCGTGTGTGCGCGGCCTGGATTGGCGCAGCTTGTTGCTTCCGTACGCGGACAGACATGACGGCCTGCCTGGCCCCCGCAAAGAAGATCTGGGGCGTGAGGAGAAGCTCGCCAAACTCGCAAGACTCCGTCCCCATGACATCGTCATCGATTCCAAGAAAAAGGAATTTCGACGACCGAGGTACGGGAACCGTCTCCAAACAGATACAGATGCCTATATCTTCGACCCCAAGGACTGGCCCGCTCATCAGCAAGGCGATCCGACATTGCGGGAGAATGATACCGAGTACCTCTGGTATGGGTCATGCGATGTCTGCGGTGCGCGAGAGCTGTGCAACTGCCAATTGAAAAGGAACTTCTCCGACTTTCTCCAGCTGGTGGATACTGGCCTCAAAGGAATCGGGGTGCGCGCTCTTGCAAACATCAAGAAAGGGAATATCCTGGGCACATTCGTCGGGAAAATCATGCCCTGGAATTATAAGCAAGACAAGACTTATGCGCTTCAAGTACAACCCAAGACTAGGCGACTCGAGGAGAATGCCATTGCTCTAATTTCTCCCAAGGAATACGGCAACTGGACTCGGTTTATCAATCATTCATGTAAGCCCTGCACGAAGTTCGGGTCGAGGACGGTTGGGGACCGGACGATCATGACGGTCGAGGCCGCGAGGGACATTGCGATTTTCGAGGAGATCACGATTCATTATGGGGAAGGTTATTGGACTACGGAGAAGTGTATGTGCGGGGCGAAGAATTGTTTAGAGAAGAAGAAGGAACAGAAGAGGAAGAAGGAGGAGAAAGAGGAGGAAGAGGAAGAGGAAGAAGAGGAAGAAGAGGATGGAGAGGAGGAAGAGGAGGAAGAGGAGGAGGAGGAGGAAGAGAGAAAGAAAGACGAAACAGTAAAAGAGAGAGGAAGAAGAAACCGAAACAGAAAAGGATAAAGAATACATATAGTAGTTGAATCAATCGAATGTTCTCTCGGCTATCCTCGGCCAACGTCCGCTGGGGTCAATGCCAACCCTAAGCCAGTCTCAGAGGCTGCTACGGCTGCCTTTCCCATGTCTGATCGCTGCCCTTTGTCCAGGTTGTAAAATCCCTCAATTCAGCCCTAATCAATGATCTTACTCTGATACCCCCTGAAATCCTGCCGAAATGTCGAGATTGAGCTGCAGGGACTAGCCCCCATCTAGGCCATGGCGGTGCATAACCCCGCACGCCGCCACCCGTGAGGGGTCGCCTTTAACGGCCACCTCCATCGGCCTCCTGCAACTCCTTTTCATTCCACCTAATCTTCTTTCTGCAATTGACAGACCAGCTTGAAAGATCTCGGGGCGCCATCCATAAGCCATCCGTGTGCATTCCCTGGTTAAGCCAATCGGGGCCCAGCCTGTGGGAAGCCAGAAGCAAGGGGGTTGATTGGTGACGAAACCAGACTCCCTCGGACTTAGATTCCTTCGTACCTGCAACGTGCTATGAAGATACGTTGGCAGAGATCCAGATGCGCGTTTCGTCTGTCCATTGTCGGGGGCTCCTTCGGGGACCGTTCCTGAGGAGCGGATGCCGGGCGAGGAGGCCCTTGCAATCGATGGCAGTCTCTGGGAGACGGGGCCTGATTACAGAAAGCTATGCTCGGGGGCCGTTGGAGGTAGGCATGCACCAGACCATTGCCGATCGATTCAGACCTTGCTAATATGTTGGCGTGATGCAAGCCTCCATTGCTGGAGACGACTGTCGGGGAGCACTTTGCAAAGATTGTCAACCAGTACGGCGATCGACCAGCGTATGTTCGTTGAATTTGCCTCAGGATTATGAACCCCCAGGACCAGCCTGCTGACCTGGCCAGTGTCATCTGCACACATCAAAATGATCGCGTGACCTACGCTGCCCTTGATGCCAAAAGCAATGCTCTTGCGCGTGGTCTCGAGTCCATCGGCGTCCGCACGGGAGACCGAGTGGGTGTCATGCTAGGAAACTCCATGGAACACGCCATTGTAGGCTGCCATCAACACCTCCACTGGGTCTATCAAACTTACAACCTACTCGACAGGCAACCTATGCGCTGTTCAAGCTGGGCGCAATCCTGGTAGGTAGAGATCGACTCTCCTCAGGGGCGATATTCTGATCCGGCTTAGGTCCCTATCAACCCATCATTCAACGCCACTCAGGTCGTCTCTGCCCTGGCCCATCTCGAGGCCAGTCATCTCATCATCAGCTCTGAATCCAATCTGCCGCGGAAAGATCCAAGGAGTAACGCCCCACTCCTCAGGCACCTTATTAAAGACCTCTCCAAGCCAAGCATCGAGTCAGAAGTGGTTCCCACACTAAAGGGCATCGTCCTCGTCGATAACTCATCTGGCCGCGTCAACACCTCCGACTTCAGAGGCCTTACAGCCTACACATCGCTCGTCTCTGATGCTCCATCTGACCGGATCGCCCTGCCACCTCGCAGCCTCTCTCCCGCCGACATTGTCAACATCCAGTTCACATCCGGGACAACAGCAATGCCCAAAGCAGCATGCTTAAGCCATCGCTCTATCTTGAACAATGGCTCCCAGATCGGTGACAGGATGCGCCTCACCCCAGCAGACATCGTGTGCTGTCCTCCTCCACTCTTCCACTGTTTCGGATCCGTCCTGGGATACATGGCCACCGCCACCCACGGCGCAGCCATCGTCTTCCCAGCCGAAGCATTCAACGCCCGTGCATCCCTCCAAGCCGTCCAAGAAGAAAAATGCACCGCACTATACGGCGTCCCGACCATGTTCCTCGAAGAGCTGAGCCTTCTCGACGAAGGTGAAATCTCACACGAGGGGTTCCAGTACCTACGAACCGGCATTGCCGCCGGGAGTAGCATACCGGCGGAGATGATGAAACGACTGCACAAGACACTCAATCTCACGGAGCTCACAATCTGCTACGGAATGACCGAGACCAGCCCCGTCTCTGCAATGACCACCACGGACGACCCCATCGACAAGCGAATCAGCTCCGTCGGCAGACTCCTCCCGCACGTTGAAGCAAAGGTCGTGAGCCTGGAAGATCGCAGCCAAATCGCGCCCATCAATGTCCGCGGAGAGCTAGCCGTGAGCGGGTACCTTCTGATGAAAGAGTACTGGAACGACCCCATCAAAACCGCCGAGGTTATGATTCCCGACGAGAATGGAAAAGTATGGATGCATGTACGTACCACCACCCTATCAGACTCCCACCGAGCAACTCCTCATTCACCCCAATCCAGACCGGCGACGAAGCCTCCATGTCCCCAGACGGCTACATCAGCATCACCGGCCGCGTCAAGGACCTCATCATCCGCGGCGGCGAGAACATCCACCCCCTGGAAATCGAAAACTGCCTCTTGTCATATCCGGGCGTGGTCAATGTCTCTGTCGTGGGTGTTCCCGATGAACGATACGGAGAGGTGGTAGCCGCCTTCATCATCCACCGCGAACCGGAGGGGGCATTGGCCACAGAAGAGAAGATCCGACAATGGGTGGGTCAGAAATTGAGTAACCACCTAGGTATGTCTCTCTCCAGCTGATTATCATATGACAGTCATTGCCCGATCGGCAAGCTAACAACAAATCTAGTTCCAAAACATGTATTCTTCCTCCCACCAACGGATGAATTTCCCAAAACCGCAAGCGGCAAAGTCCAAAAGTTCAAGCTCCGAGACATCGCCCTTGATATTCTGAAGAAGGGGGGGGATCCAGTTTGATGGTTGTATACTTAACCATTCAGCGAATGGTTAGCCATATTCTAGATATGTGGCGTAGGGAAAGTGTAACATATGATCCCTGGGTTTATAGGAATGATATATTGGAGAGGAAACACCGTGACAATAAAGGTATTTAGTATGGATTCTCCGAACCTCATCATAGTAGTAAGTAGTGAGTAGTAAGTAGTACATAAGTCATAAGTTGTACTTTGAATGTTCCTCTTAACACTCAACACCGTCGTAAACATATGAAACATCATGATACCCCAACATCATACACAAATAATCATCACGATCATCATGATGATCTTCTTTCACCCCCACTTCCAATCCTACCTTCAGTCTCAACTCAACACCCAAGCAAGACAACGATATATATGATGAGTATGATTCATACCACCAAACATAGCACATTCATCCCATTCCCACCATGAATCACCCCCAAGAGGATCCAAAACATAGGGAATCATACCCTCAGCCCAACCACCCCCCAAAGCCTGATTTAACATGGATAAGTCGATCGTTTATAGTGATTTCTTTATCCTTTGCTGGTAGTCCTATTTTAAGATTTGGAATGGAGGTTGGAGGTGAGAGATAAGATGGGGTGTGATGCTCGATTGTGAGGGTTTGTTGGTGTTGTTGTGTGGGTTGTGTTGTTGGATTGATATAATAAAATCTGATTTGTGGTGATAGCCTGCCCGCCCGCCCGTCTGGAAGTCTCCCTGCTGAGGAATCGTATGGTTTGATTGATTGGTTTGGTTGGATTAGTTTGGTGTGTATGGTTATGCAGGGAGGTCCAAAGTGAGGTATATCGTTATGGTTGTGGTCGTAGTCATGGTGATGGTGATGGTGATGTTGTTATTGTTCTGGTATTATGATTATTGGTTTTGTAGTGATAGCCTGCCTGTCTGCCTATCTGGAGATCTCCCCACTGAGGAATCGTATGGCTTGATTGGCGTGGTTTGGTGTGTGTGTGTGGTTATGCAGGGAGGTCCAAAGTGAGGTATATCGTTGTGGTGATGGTGATGGTGATGGTGATGGCGTTGTTATTATCGTTATTGTCGAGGCGTAGTCGACAAAAGAAGGACACATTCGAACGAGTATTCTGTCGAATTGGGTTGATGTCCAGAGGCGTGTATATATCAAAAGCTGAGAACACTGGTCGTCTCAGCATGAAGGCTCGACTCGACATCAAGTCGTAGATGATGTCGATGACCATTTAGGTCTAATTCTGACGCCCCAGTCTGCCTTGGGAGCGCCGAGAGGCAGGAGGAGCAGGACAAGCTCGATGGTCGTGCTTGAACTTCGGAGGGTGGGAGCCGGGCCCAGTCGGAAAGTAGGTCGGCGAGCAGCATTCGATAGCCTTGACGGAAGGGTCATTCAAGGCTTGATGGATGGTGATGCGGTGCCGGGGATTCGGATTCAGCATCTTGAGGAGGACCACCATCAGCTGGACGCATGGGTACCGGTGCGGCTGGGAGATCGGGCCACACTTGGGGTAGCAGTGCTCATTGATGGCACGCCCCGGATTCGAACGCATGAACTCTCGCCAGCCTTCGACAAAGACCTTGTAGTCCATGTGGTGTTCGGTGGGCATCTCCCAGGGGAATGGCACGCGGCCGGTCATCTCCAAGGCGACCATGGCACAGCCCCAGACATCGACCTTGCGCGGGTCGTAGTCGATAGGGTAGTACACTTCAGGCGACGAGTAGCTCGGGGTTCCGACCCCAGTCCCAGCAGGGCACAGGATGAGCTGGGGGGACTTGGAGGTTTTGAATTCCTGACAGAAGCCGAAATCGGTGAGTCGGAGAACGCTGTCGCCCCCCAGGAGCAGGTTCCCCGGTTTGATGTCGAGATGGGCGATGCCCTGACTGTGAAGGCTGGCGACGCCACGCAGGAGCTGCTTGAAGAGGCATAACTGTTCCTGGGGGGGGAACGACCTCTTCTCGAGGAGGTCCCAGAGGTCCCCCTGGTCACAGTACTCCATGACATAGCTAAGTTCGTCCTTTCGCGTGCAAAGGTCGATCACGCTGACGACGTTGGGATGGCGAGCACGTCGGGTGTAATCGTATTCTTTGCGAATGGTGTAGTGTCGCATCGCCTTGGTGATGCCGGGGTGCTTGAAGAACTCCTTGACGACATAAGGGTTCTTGTCTTTGCTCTGGCGCTTATAGACGATCCGGGTCCTTCCATAGCTACCTTTGCCGAGGACTTTGCCTCGGCTGCTGAAGATGCACTTCCGGCTTTTGTAGCTCTTTTTGAAGTCCTTCACGTCTTGGGCCAGCTCTTGGGCCAGCACATCCGCCTCGGAGGGTTCGCTGGTGAGGTACTCCTCGTTGAGACTGAGGGCCTCATAGTAGCGGCTTTGGGAAGAGGCGGATTCGGAGGGAGGCATGGTCAACCCCTGGAGGTGATCCCCATGCTGGCCGGAGCCGTTCTTGGGGACCAAGGTGGAGGGGAGACCGGAGGACATATCGGCGGTTTGGCCGTGTATCGTAATCGAGACGCTTTGGATAGGGATGAGTGTGGGTCTTCTTTCGCTCTACAGAGGTAGGATATACCTGGAATGGAGGTGGGTGTAGCGAAGGACTGTCGTATATACGACAACGAGGGAGATAGCAAAGAAGAGGGAAAAGTAAGTATGCAACCAATAAAGCAAGAAACCGACCTGCAAAGGAAAACAAGCGGGGACTGTAGCTTGAGCTAACAGCGGTCTTGTAGAGCGAGTGTCGAACGATGGAATGCAGGAGGAAGAGGAATCGAGAAAAGGGAGCGGCTGTTATAGAAGAATCCCAACAGGGCTATGACGACGGCCATCACGACATGATGAGATGATGAGCCAGGGCAAACTATCTCATAGACGACAGCAACTTGATTAGCTCTCTGGAGGAGTCATCGCCCCCGAGCCCAGAGAGGGTTCTTCATCCTACATACATTGGACGAAACTGGGGTCCAGGAAAGGGATCAGATGCACGCCTAAAGGGTCGAGGATGTACAGCTATCATTTATATAGATACTAGATCCGACCACAATTCACGGCGTGAGACGGGCTGGCATTGAATGGACATTTGAATGATCTAACATCTAGTTGGCTATTGAATGGCAAAGCAGGTTGGTGACTCTACTGGACTTCAATGTGCGCAAGATAGAGGTAATGGAAGCTGTCATTATGGTCTATAGATGTGAGTCAACATGCTATCCAAGATTGCCTCATGGCGTATACTCCCAACCCTTCCAACCCTCCCGAACTATAGATGACTAAGACAACCGAGTAGTCTTCTCCTGGCCCTACCACGCCATCTCCAACCATGACCGGCAACCGACGTCAACTCAAAGCTTCTGGATGAGTCAACTGACTCAAGGGAGACAATGGTTGGGGAAGCGATGAAGACGGTCAGTGTATGAGACACGTGACGTAGCCGAGGGATATCCTGGTAACGAACATAGTCGCCGTATAGCCTGCATCCAGACTGCTAGATGCATCTGGGTCAAGACCAATATTCGACAAAGAACATGTTGCAATTCAGTTCCAGCATGAAGGTGAAGCTCCTGTCCAAGCGAGACGACGAGTCCCGTAGGTGCAGAAACAGACGTCATTGGTTGAGTATTGCCAATGGGTGATATGGACATGGTCCGTAAGCCTTGCACCTCCAACGTAGCAGCAACTGCCCGCAACACGCCAAGGAGCTGTAAAACAGACATGATAAAAAGACCTGCAGGTAAGTGCGCATTCTCAAGGAAGATGATGGCATATAGCATAGACACTCAAGTCCCTGAAATATTCGAGCCCGATGGGAAGCACCCTGGCCCGACAGCTCAGAAGTCCTGTACACCGGTCTCGCCCTGTAGGTGGGGCCTAATATCTCCGTCGTCTGCTCCATCAACAAGCCACTCCGGTTCTTCATCGTCGAAGTATTTGTCTTGCTCAACGGTCCAATCATCGTATTCATCATTATTATCGACCGTGGCATAGTCAAAGTCGCCGTCCTCCCCCCTCAGAAACCGCAAGGTCATCTCCCACCGCCACGCCTTCTCCCCTTCTTCCTTATTGGGGGGAATTTCGTCTCGGTCCTCCGCAAGGATCTCTCCATTCGGGCCTCGGGTATAGCTGAACATCGAGTGAGGGTCGGGATGGGAAAGCGCCTCGAATTTGGCCTCCGATCTACACAGGTCCGCCTGCAGCACACCCGAGAAGCCTTTGGCACGTCCTTCCGCCTCCCTTTCGGCAGGGGTCTGGAACCGACGGATTAAGCGATCATACAGTAACGGGTCTGCAGGGCTGGAGTATTAGCTTGGCTTTAACACCGCCTGTCGGCGACAGGGCGACTGAATGAGAAACCAATCAGTCTGAGAAGAGGAAGACAGAGCGAGCGGACCGGCTAGCTCGAGATCAGCAGAGAAATACTCGGGGTGCATGTCCAGGTAGCGCTTGCGACGGTTCTTGACCTTGATCGCCGTGAGCTCCATCTGGGGAGATTGTGCATCGGGATGGACGCCTGTACCCGTGGGGAAGTGAGGCATGATGAGCGGGGAGTTGGAATACAGGCTGGGGGAAGCCACCAGGTCAGGATTCTTCCCGGTGGGATGGTCGAAGTTCGAACCTCGACGTCGCGGGGAACTAAACCGCTTCGGGCCGGAAGGGCCGGGCGGCAAATTATGGATGATTACGCCGATTATCTTATTAGTTATTCACAGCCCAGACCTCGTCCCAACGAATGACAGTCCGCAGACCAGTCGACGGTCTAGGTATCTGAGAAGGCTCGGTAGGTCTAGTCTAGTCTCGTTCCACTTGTTTCAGATGGGGCTGCGCTGCTCAGGGTTGATTGTCCGGGCCCCGTTGTGGTGGTGCTGGCGGTTGTCTGTTAAATAGGAGCCAACTATCCTACCATCGAGATGGACCTATACTGACAGGATTGCCTCAGAACTCCTTAATCGACCGGTCTCCCTGGATCCCCAGCCAGTCTTGGAGATCTGACACCATGTCTTCTCTTGCTGGTCTCCTGCAGCAGCCCACCACCCGGCAGCTGCTGGCTGGCACGGCTCTGCTGTTCCTGACGGCCTTCTACTCGCCATTGACGGTGTTGATGCTGACTCCGGTCTATGGATCGGCTCCTGCGCATATTTTCCATGCCTATGGACTGGCGCTCATTGGCGCGGCGGGATGGTTCCTAAAAGACCACATCCAGCGACTGACCGGCCGTCAGGCCCTTTACCTGGTCCCAGTCGTGGCATTCTGGGTTCCTACTGTCCAGACTTTCCTGTTCGCATCAAGCTCCGTCCTGGGCAACCCATTCGGAGCTGTAGTCACCGAGGTCATCTCCTACTACCCGCTGGTTCTGCTTTCCGTGGCCTCCGCTAGTAAGCTGGTGCAGGCCGGCTTGGATCTGGGCCGGCACGGCGAGGCGGTCGTTGAGCATGTTCCTCTCGTGGTCACCTATGTCATCTACAAGACGGGTGAGAAGTTTGCCAAATTGTTCCTGGCTAAGTTCATTGGCACCACCTTTTTCTTCTCCCGTGTTGGCCTCCAGCTTTTGCTCCCAGTCCTGTACTCTGCCATTGCCCCTTCCAAGCTCTTGCTTCTCGCTATTCCGTCCTTGCTCTTCTCCATGACGTCCAACGTGCACATGCACACTGGAGCATTGAACTCTTTCCTCAACGATGAGGGCTTCGACCTCTTGGCTCGTCAGGACTCCGCCACCGGCTATATCTCGGTTTTGGATAACCTAGCAGATGGGTTCCGTGTCATGCGTTGCGACCACAGCCTACTCGGAGGACAGTGGACCAAGATGCCGCAGAACTACCACCCGGCCGTTATGGACCCGATCTACTCGGTGTTCGCCATGCTCGAGGCCATCCGTCTGATTGAAACCGATCACGGTGAGCCTCGCGTGGATGCCAACAGCAAGGCACTCGTCATGTAAGCCCCCCCTGCAACGCAACCATTACTGCTCACCCAGAAGAACTCGTCTAACATATACGACCAGCGGCCTCGGCGTCGGCACCACCCCCTCTGCCTTAATCCACCACGGCATCGAGACCACCATCGTGGAGATCGATCCCGTCGTGCACAAGTTCGCCACCGAGTACTTCCACCTTCCCTCGAACCACATCGCCGTCATCGAAGACGCTACCACCTTCGTGCAGCGCACTCCTCCCGCCCAATACGACTACATCGTCCATGATGTCTTCACCGGCGGTGCCGAGCCCCTCGAGCTCTTCACCCTCGAGTTCCTCGAGAACGTCGGCGCCCTCCTCAAGGACGACGGAGTCATCGCCATCGTAAGCCCCCTTCCCCACCCCACACCCCCCAAACTAACCCACCCAAGAACTACGCCGGCGACATCTCTCTCTACCCGGCCGCCCTAACCGTACGCACCATCCAACGCGTCTTCCCCACCTGCCGCATCTTCCGCGAGGCCTCCGACTCCGACCTCACCACCGACTTCACCAACATGGTGATATTCTGCAAGAAGAGCGCCGCCACCCCGCTCACTTTCCGCGCCCCCGTCACCGCCGACTACATGGGCAGCAAGTTCCGCCAGACCTACCTAGTCCCGAAGCAGGAGATCGATACCAGCAGATTCGAGCCCATCGAGAAAGGTGGCCGTCGCTTCCTCCTCTCCAAGGAAACTCATCTGCTCGGCAAATACCAGGATCGCGCTGCCTTGGAGCATTGGAATATTATGCGTCATGTGCTTCCGGACTTGGTTTGGGAGAACTGGTGATGGATTGCGGTACTATCTACCCCGTACTCGCTTTGCTTTACTTCACCTATGTGTCTAGTTTCCCGGAAGGGGGAAGGAAGAAAGGGTACGTTTGGGGGGTTTGAATTCATATAGTTGTATTTTCTAGGTTCTGTTTTTAGTAGATGAAACAAAATCAATACATGTATAATTTTCGGTTGGGAATATATTAATATCTTCTAAAAATAGAAATCAGAGCACTTAATTTGAATAGCTAGCTAGCTAATTCTATCATATGAGAATACAGAAGAACCCGCGCTAATGAAAATACCTCCCAACCATACACCCACCTACCCATCCATCAATCAAACGGCCAAGTCAAACGTTGTAGAGGAAAGAACAGAAAAAGGCTAAAAGACGATACTATTGAAGGGAAGGGAAGGGGGAAAAAAAAAAGAAATATGTGATTCATCTCATCTCCGACTCCTAGAAAATTCCAGCCTAAGCCATTCTGGTATCACAAACGAACGAGAAAGCGAAAACGAGATGTCACCAAGCCAGAGTTCCCCCCCGCGCATTCTCCTTCCTCATCCAATAGGTATGTTGTATGTATGTACTGCATGCAAGGTGGAATAAAATTACAATCCAACAACATCGACAAGCGTTTCCCCACAATTCGACATCTAGTGAATTGGTGACGATCATGACGATGAAGGAGTTTATGCGGATGGGCTGCCGCGGGGACTGGCCCCGGGTTTCTTGACGAGACCGGCGAAGAAATTCGCCAGGGCTTGGTTGTGGGCTTTTTCGTCGCCGGCGGAGGTGGTGAGGGTTTCTTTTCTTTGGGCGCGGCTGGCTTCTCGTTCCTATTTTGGGTGTGGTTAAGGTTTGGGTTTGTCTGGGTGGGCTAGAGGGAAAGGCTTACTTTGAGCTTCCGGAGCATGTCGTCAGCGTCAACTTGAATACCGCCCATGTTGAACTGCACCGGGCCAATATGCTCGTTGACTCGGCCGTTGTCGTCTAGTGGGGACATCTCGAGCTGAGGGACCTTCTTCGCGGCGCGGTCTTTCTCGTCGTCGGCCTTCAGTTGCTCGAGGACCTCGAGTTGCTTGGTCAGGAAACTTTGCATGTCGGATGTGTCTACCTCGATCTTGTTTCCGTTTCGCTGGCTGCCTGGATGTGCCATCGATGTGTCCCGCTTGGGATCCGTGATGGTCTGCTCGAAGATGGTCACGGCGCTCGTTCCATCGTCCATTGTGTTCGTGCTTGGGTCTTCGGGCTTGCTGTCGTCGACTCCATTGGCGAGTGGCTCGGGAGGATCCTGGATCTCGATCGACCACGCGGTCGATACACCTTCCATGTCGAAGCCTTCGCGAATAATCCGGATTTTGCCCCAAGAATCCCAATTTGAAGGGACCAGGATCTTGTCCCGATCGATCACGTTATGTTTGAGCGACTGTCTTTTTAGTAGGGAGTGTATGCCAAGTGAGGAATGAATTAGGCTCTGCAGGGAGTTGGCAAGGAAGGGGGTGGTGTAAATCAACGACGCGCCGTCTGTTCTCAGTTAGAATCGAGCTCGACCGGTGGACTGCTGCCCTTACGCTTTAGTAGTAGTGTCCTCATGAACTGGAGAATGAAGTCGAACTGCTCTTCGTGCCATCCATGGTCCTTCTCCAGCTTCTCAATCTTGTCCGCCTGTGTGATGGGAACCACCCCGTTAATATGAAAGCCCCCCGAATGTCTTCAACGGACCAACGTACCCCTTGGCAGACCACACACATGGGGATCCCGAGCCCCTCATCCCATTCGCCAGGTCCCAGCGGTATCGTCACAGGCCCGCCCGAGCTGGTAAACCCTTGTGCGCCCCCCGAACTCGGATCCATGCCTCGTTTCCGATCCCTCCACTCTGTGAGATTCTCTTCCATAACGATCTTCGTTTCGTCGTCGAGCGATATGAGCACGTGTCGGAGAAGACGGACCCATTCCCGAAGTCGCCGAATCCATGTCCACGGGTCTGACCAGTCCAGCAGGATCACGACGAGCGTTTCCGGAATCGACTGAGGGGTCAGGAGCGGTTTAAGAAGGGGGGCGAACGACAGAGACGGTTCAGAGAGTAAGTAAGCGGAGACGCGCGCCAGGGTATCTATTCGCCGAGCATCGTCCATTCAGCATCCATCCAACACAGAAAGTTATTCTCATTCAACCAGGAGCAATCGATTACCTTCGTGGTCCGCATCGAGCACATCCTGATATGTATATCCCAAGGCGAACTGGTTGGCGACCGGCGGTACCCTCCCTTTTCGCTTCTCGTTCGACAAGCTGGGGTCCGATGAATCCGCGGCGAGTGTGTCCAAAAATTCCCTTTGACTCTCAGGCGTGCCTCCTGGAAACAGCCAGCTATTAGCGACCCAGAACGTAAAATGTCGGAAACACTGAGGGTGACGGAAATCAAGGCTTCACACCTAGAATTAGCAGGTTCTTCTCAGGTAGACGCTTTCCATTCGCGACACTATCTAGCATAGAAGACCAGATATTCTTCTTGGGGCCATCCTTGCTCGAGGGCCGGCTATTGTTTCCGGTGCCGAACCTGGATCCGGGTATTTGGTTTGATGCAGACATTGTCTGTTCGAATTCGACTGGGGTCAGTTGGCGCAGAACATGCCAAGTAACGTCCAAGCGGAGGTGAGACTATCCCGACGGCTTCGACGCGTGAGCCGCGGAGTTTGGAGGGATGGTGGATATCGGTCCAGTCCAGCAAGCGGATTGGGGTCAGGGGAATCTGGCGTAGGGGTCGATCTGGAGCGATCAAGGCGGGACCGCGACCGAATTTCCCACCCGAGTGAGCGGGACCGTAGATAACCTTGCCGTTGCGTGTGAATCACACCGACGGTGGGGTGTCAGTCCAGAAGAAGGCGGCTCTGTCGAGAAGGACGCAAGTCGGACTCCAGTAAACAACAATCCAAGAGTCGGCGTCCTTGCGGGTGGGACCCTCCCGCGGAGCCAGCCCGTGATGTGCTGAACCCGCCAGCTTTTCTGCGGCTTCCATCCTACCTCTCTTCCACCTCTCTCCGCTCTCGCCACAGTTGTCCTTGGCCCGAACCTTGATTGCTGGGGTGTGCTCGCTCGCTCCTGCGACCTCATTAATTAATAATGAACAACATTCGTCAAGTCCAGGCGCTCAATAAGCGCGAGCTGGAAAATGCTATGTATGTTCGGCATTTCCTCAGCCCAGACCTCCGCTTTTGCTAACCTCTGCGGATGGTAATAGACCCCCAGAAGCTTCATGGCATGCAGATTACAGAGACACCGCTTACATCTACATCGGTGGTCTGCCGTTCGACCTTTCCGAGGGTGACATTGTAACCATCTTTTCGCAGTACGGCGAGCCAGTCCACATCAATCTGATGCGCGACAAAGAGACTGGCAAGAGTCGAGGATTCGCCTTCTTAAAATACGAGGATCAGCGCAGCACGGATCTTGCTGTTGACAATCTGGGTGGGGCAACAGTCTTGGGGAGGGTGCTGCGCGTGGACCACACAAGATACAAGCGCCGCGACGAGGAGGAGGAAACGGACAATGTCGCAAAGCTTATGGGTGACACGGCCGGCAAGGATCATGATGACAGGGACACGGATGATGAGCGCAGAAAGCGGAGGAAGAGAAGGACAAGTGAAGACGAGCCCCGAAGGCGGCCTTTGCTCAAGGAGGAGATCGAGCTTGAGGAGCTGATCAAGAACCACGACGAGGAAGATCCGATGAAGGAATTCCTCATTGAAGAGAAGAAAGAGGAGGTAGCGCGAGCCTTAGAAACGGTGCGCAGCAGCGAAAAGTCGTCACGGAGACGAGACAGCCGCGAGAGATCAAGCCGCCATCACCGTTCTCACCGTCGACGACACGACGATGACCGCGATTCGGAGAGAAGACGCCGGGATCACCGCTCGCCTAGGAGGGAAGAGCGATCGTCTAGAGCCAGGTCTCCATCTAGAAGAGAAAGGTCCGGCAGAGACAGGACGCCGGTCGCATCGCGATCCCCCGAATCACGACGATACCGCGATAGACATGATCGGCAACGTTAAATGCCTGAAAAACAGCTATCTAACTATTAAATATGCTAATGATGGTTGAATCCCTAAACTAATCTTGGCAGAGAGCCACCAAAAAAACGATCCCCAGGACCTTCGTGGCGAAAGGGTCAGTCAAATGCCTAAATTGGAAATGCAAGCCGGGAAATGCGGCTCCTGCTTTTGCCCATACGATCTTGGGCTCACGTCTGGATCCATGCCGAGGCTTGCAAAAGGTCATCTGCATACAGATTCTTGCCTGTGCCGGAATGACTTGCCCTGGCATAGATCATTAGGTAGTGCTGTGAATATCAACTATTGATTCCGTGGGAGCCAACGGAATCATTAGCTGCCTCCCAGATACCTTTTCCAGCCTTCTCTCAAACAGTACCGCTTCCCATCGTCCCCTTCGCGAAGAACGAACTTCTCCCAACGACCATCCCTACCGGAACCGATGACAAGAATGGTTCTGTCGTCGGGCCAACCGATCACACCCTTTGATGGTCCCCCGAATGAGGTACCCAGGGGCGGAACATAAAGTGAGCCAGGTGGCGCTTCATCGCCGATCTCAAAGTGGGCGCTTGCGAACGAATACACATCCGAGAATACCCTTGGCAACAATGGGATCTTCCCAAGGATACCCCATTTCTGGTTCGTCGATTCTTCGGTCGGAGAAGCTGTAGATTGAGACCGGTGCATAGGGATCCGAGGATGCGGAAGGTCAAATACGTGCAGGGTCGATTTATCAGACGTCACAGCTAAGAGAAGATTCGAGGGCGAAATGGCAAGCGAGAATATCACTGCGTGATCGACACCCCGTCGTAACTCAGCCATCTTGGTGCAGTTAGCCGTAGAAAAGACCCGTACTAAAGTCCCCTAGATTGTATTTTGTCAATGGTCCGCGCCGCATCCATAGCCGTAGGGGTAGGTAGGGCCCTACCGCTTCGCTCGCCGTTGCCAACACCTGACCGTCCGGACTTAAAGTCATCGCGCGCAACGGCGTACTGTGCGCAGGGATGATACTAACATTCCCCGTTTCGAGCTCCACCAGTTGAACCTGGCCAGGTGACCGACCCGGGAAAGCGAGCAACTTCTGCCCCAAACAAGCCAACCCCAGTGGGTTATCTGTCGTCTCAAAAACAGACAGCTTTTGCGGAGGATTGGAAAAGGCGAAGATATGGATGCTATTTAAGAGAGCGACAACGATCCGTGACTTCGACAATCGTACACCCAGAACCGAGGTGCGGAATTCAAGCGTGATCACTGCTTTCTGCTTTGCGTCGTCCCATATAATCAACTGCGATGGATAAATGAGTATAAGCGGCTTCTCGCAGGCCAGGTAGGTGCAGAGGCTCGCGCACCTTATTCTGAGGGAATTTTGGCTGTCTTCCCCCGCCCACGATAGCTAGGTAGTTGGACTGGTTTAGCATCGTGACCACACCGATGCCGGCATTGAAATCTAGATGGAGTGGATGGCCTTAGCGATCCGGAGCTTCAGGAGGCCGGGGGTGAAGCTGTCATATACCTCTTGATACTTTGAGCTCGCATGGTTGAGTATTGAAGACTGTCCATAGAGATCAATCTGTTCTCAGCCTGTTATTCTGAGGGAGAATCTAGTCGCAGGAGGCGCATGTCCCAGGACTCACCACAGAAGCCGGTGTCCAAGCCAACGGCAAAACAGGAATTATCATTATTGAAGGTAGCGGAGAGTGAGAACGGCCCCACAGACTCATCGATCACTTGTCGGGTATTCATCCTGCAAGCCAGGAACAGAGGCCATGAGAGCTCTCGATGTCGAAAGTACAGGGTAGGCAGGAAGCTAGAAGATCGACAGCGGTCGCTGACCTCACCCGGGCATCAGTAGATAAGGTCCGGGGTCCGCTTTTGGCTGGGGATGCCGGAAGTGCAGCGGATTCCGGAGCCAATGAACTGCTGGCGCGGAATGGTGACTTGGCCAACGGAGAACCCATGCACATCATCCAGTTCGCCCAAGGAAAGGAGATTCTCCATGAGGTCTAAAGGGAAAATAAGAACCCGTCTTTGAGAGAGACAGACTTTGAACCCGCGCCGTCTATTCACCACCTGTGTGATGAGGAATGCTGAACCCGATAGCATCTCATGTTATGCCTGAGGCAGCTATTTCCAGGCGGTATTGTATCCGAGTAATGCTTACCGCTACGGCGGCCCGCAGCGACCCACGGCGGCGGTGGAAACGCCTTCTGCTGCCCCCGACCCCTGAGAAGAACTGGGGGAGAGCACAGAAGCTAGCCAGACAATGCAGCAACCGCTTATGTTTTAAACCCCTTGGGTTGTCGCTCTGGACTCTGGCAAATGGGTTAGTGGAGAGTATGTAACTAATCACATGTTGAGTCCAAGCACACTCGACGGTGTGGAGACCTGGAAGATGTGGTCTCCGTGGAAAGACAATAATTGATGATCACGGCGTCCCCAGATTGGACAGGTACCATTGTGGTGATGGAGGTACCCAAATACCCAAATACAGGGCCTGGATTACCTGCCAGCAGGTGTATCGAAGGGCCGTTACTCCGTACAGTAACCGTGCCTGGAGCCCATCCATGGGTGGTCGTAAGTGGTACGACCAGTAAGTCTCAGGTACTGTGCTGAGTTACGGGTGGTACCAATATTACCAGTGACCGAACAATCTGGAGAAGGAGCGACGGTGGTGATTGGGCCAACGGGGACTGCAGGGTGAAAGGGGGCAGCCGTGACCGTAAGAGGCGGAACGGGAGTGAAATCAAATCCCCCCCCCCTAACTCCCCTAACTGCCAGATCAGTAGCAAGTGCCAGCCAAACGGCTCTTGGTCACTCCAGCGAGCCAGAGTCCGTCCCGTCGAACCTCAGGGGAGCAACGCCGCCATCCATCTCATCCCATCCCCATCCATCCATCCATTCATCCAACCTTCATTCCACCCTCTCCCTCCTCCATTCCCCTCCTTTGGCTCAACAACACCTTCATCTTGGTCCCTGCCACTCGCTTTCACCCACCCGTTTTCTTCAATTTCGTCTTCTCTCTTCTTTAGTTTCTTCCCATTCCTCCCCTTTTTTAATCCACCATGTCTTTCAACGCGGTATGTTGCTTCCTTCCCCTTTCTGGCCTTGTTGCTCTGAAGCCTATCCACGACCACCCCTCTTCCCCCCCCCCAACCCACCCCTCCAATTGTCCCTGGGACCACCCCATACTTTTCCTTTATGTCTTCAGGCTCTTGGCCAGAGGGTGTCCATGGTTAATTTCTTGCTCTAATCCCTAGATGAAGCTCCGTCGCAAGAAAAATGTCAAGAAGGGTATCCAGTTCTGTCTGATGGTCTGTGGTGCCAGCGGAACCGGTATGTGTTGGAATGTACTATTCGATTTAATTGCAGAATTGACCGGGTCTCTCTTTCGACAGGACGTACCACCTTCGTCAACACTCTTTGTGGAAAGAAGGTCCTAGAAGGCAAGGACTCCGACGATCCTGCCAACGCTCACATCGAGGAGGGTGTCCGCATCAAGCCCGTCACAGTTGGTAAGTCACCGACAAAGGGACTGGGAGGATACACGGCGCTAATAATACCCGGAAGAGCTGGAATTGGACGACGAAGGCACCCGCATCTCCCTCACCATCGTCGATACCCCCGGGTTCGGAGACCAGATTGACAACGAAGCAAGGCACGTGGACCTGGTCGCCTTTTCAACGCCCCTTTTCAAAACTGACCGTCCCACAGCTTCGGCGAGATTGTCGGATACCTGGAACGCCAATACGATGACATCCTTGCGGAGGAATCACGAATCAAGCGTAACCCCCGCTTCAGGGACAACCGTGTTCACGTGCTCCTGTACTTCATCACACCGACCGGCCATGGATTGCGTGAGCTGGACATTGAATTGATGAAGCGCCTTTCTCCCCGTGTCAACGTCATTCCCGTTATCGGCAAGGCCGACTCCCTCACCCCCGCCGAATTGGCCGAATCGAAGAAGCTGATCATGGAGGATATTGAGCACTACCGCATCCCTGTTTACAACTTCCCTTACGATATTGAGGAGGACGATGAGGATACGGTCGAGGAGAATGCCGAGCTGCGTGGTCTGATGCCATTTGCGATTGTTGGCTCGGAAGACTTCGTCGAGATTGACGGCAAGAAAGTACGGGCCCGGCAATATCCCTGGGGTGTCGTGGATGTTGAAAACCCCCGTCACTCGGATTTCTTGGCTATCCGCAGCGCTCTTCTCCACAGCCATCTTGCAGATCTCAAGGAAATTACTCACGATTTCCTTTACGAAAACTACCGTACCGAGAAGCTCAGCAAGAGCGTCGACGGCGCTACTCCGTATGTATCCTGGAGTGCTATCGTAATGATCTGGGGGGCCAAAGCTAACTCATAGCCACAGTACACAAGACTCTTCGATGAACCCAGAAGACCTAGCATCTCAGTCTGTTAGACTAAAGGAGGAACAGCTTCGCCGCGAGGAGGAGAAACTCCGCGAGATTGAATTGAAGGTGCAGCGTGAGATCGCCGAGAAGCGCCAGGAACTGCTGGCTCGTGAGAGTCAGCTGAGGGAGATCGAGGCCCGCATGGCGCGTGAGGCAAGCCAGAGCCAGGTTGATAGCACCAACGGCGATGCCTGAACTCCCCCCGACCCTGTCCCTTGGGGGGAGACGGATCTTGCATGTTGACCCCAGACGCCGGTTGTGCCTATGTAATGAGTTTCGTGGCACGGCAGTTGTGACTGTCGACGGGGATAATATTAGTCGACCGTTTATTCACGTTAATAGCTTCTTATCTGAAAGGGGAGGGGAAATGCAACGTTCCGTTTATCTTGACGACTGGCAGCGTTCCCCTTTGTGATACAGAGGGATGCGGACAAGAGGTGATGGAATCCTGCTGCTGCTCTGTTCTTTCCCTCTCCCAATTTTGGCTTCTCTCATGTCTTCTTTAATCTGGTCGAAGGATCTCCGACTGTTTCCGTGCCCGTGTTGCGATGTTTGGGGTCAGAGATAGCATCTTTTTAATTGCTGACAGTTGTCGCTGGACCTGCATAAACTCCTTCTCATTGCCATCCCTTTTATTCCCATTTCTGCTTTTGTCGATGAAACCTGTCCCAATCTCAGCAGCGCAGCAAGATTCCCTCTTTTGTCGTTTCATATTCCTTGTGCTCGTGGTTTATGTCTTAATCTTATCATCATATGTCTTAGTTGAATAGTAGTATATGAAGAAAGTCTCCATAATGATTGGTAAATTGCAGTGTTTGGAGCTTTGCCGTCTTGTGATCAGTCTATATCTGGGTCACCAGTATGACCCTCCATCTTCGAGAGAAAAAAAACACCCCTACTAAAAATAACTACCTA
Organism: Aspergillus carbonarius ITEM 5010; assembly: GCA_001990825.1. Lineage (NCBI taxonomy): Eukaryota > Fungi > Ascomycota > Eurotiomycetes > Eurotiales > Aspergillaceae > Aspergillus > Aspergillus carbonarius. Next base: position 706,807 of record KV907501.1, read on the forward strand.
AGATTCATAAAACAGATCAAAAACCAAGTTTCAATATAGAATCATCTGACTAGTGTCTGATTATTGGTGGCCTTGGCGTAGGTAAATAAGGCACATTACTTAGCCAAAATATATAGTAATGACCCTCGTGAATCTCAAACGATCAGCTAGTACTTCAGCAACCTTGACTTCCATAATGTGCCATTGATATCTCCTACTCTAAGATCTACATACTAACTGATTGTCTTAAAATAATATATAGTGGTAATAGAATATAGTCATATGTCACTCAAGGATTACGCAATTAGTACTTACCAGGATCGAATCCGTCTTGGCATCATCCAAGATAAGTACTAGAAGTATATAATAGATCGAGGTATTATATAATAAGCTATGTAGCTAGGTAGTAAGGTTTCATACGACAAAGAACTTTTTTTTTTTTTTTTTTTTTCAATATAGAGGACAAAAAAGAAATGATGGTTTTGATTTATCGTTCTGCGGTTGTCCGAGTATGGGGTTGGTTGAAATTGTACTCTGGGGTTTACTGCCATTTTAAAGTCGGGCAACGGAATCGTGGTGTTTGTACTGAGTATTAGTTTTGGACGTGATTTTCTATCTATTCACGCACTTATCTTTGGCTTAGTCAGTTGATAACTAGGTTTTTGAGCTTTGGTCAAAGACTTGGGTTTTAGGCGATTGTTGAGATGATCATTAAGGTCTATATGCGCAGTCTGGAATGCAATGTCTGGGGAATGCTGGAAGAGGTAGTCTGGTTGGAGAACGAGGGAAACGCTTATCTATTCTGTCTCGGTTTGATGAAAGGAGATGGTAGATAGAAAAGGGGATAATATGCCTTCCTGTGCGGTGCGTGTTGATTGGGTTGCTAAATCTCCAGGCTCTCACTTGTTCTATCTAAAAGAAGAAAGGTAAGGGGGGAGGGTTAGAAAAAGAATAAAGGAAAAGAGATCGATAAGAACCAAAAAGAGTAGTAGATAGGAGATCCCGTTATGCCCATTATGCTCAATTGCAGTAAGGGAATGAGAATCATCGTAAATGTACTAGTCCTGGGACTGCTTGTCATCTTCCTTTCCGATCAAAGCCGAGAAGATCTCCAATGGCCCGGGCCACGGTGCTCGGTCCCGGGTTTTAGGGAGTTCATGTGGGCGATATTCTTGGGAGCCAAGAACGATAGCTCCCTCCTCTGGAAGAACAAAATCATCGGTGGGACGGCTTTTCGTGAGTTTGAGGACCCGGTTGCAGGCTCCCCCCGAACCAGCATCGCAGGGCCTAAATGGATCCATCCTTCCCATTTTTTCAATAAACAACTGATTTCCCAGCCTCGGCCTGTGATGATACCCTCCGTGCATATCCGTCAAGTCACGGATGCATGAAGTACTAGCTAAGAGATAGTTTTCACGTCGTGGCAAAGGAACCCATGCACCACAGACACTCCCAGGCTCGGGCTGGATCGCATTTGCCATTCCCTGAGAAAACAGCACGATTATGTCCTGATTCTCACGCACGATGTCACGCCAGCAACTTGCGCTCCCCAGCGGGAGGCGGACTTGTTTCTCCCAAGACGATCTGCAGGCAGCGATATCATATAGCTCCCAGCCACGAATGCAATGGCTTCCTAGCATGCGGATGGAAGAGTTGTAAACACGTTGAAGCTCTCGTCGCTGTTCCACATAACGGAATATCTCCTTGAGCTTGGCCATGAACATATATGGCTTTTCGTCGCCCTGCGCTTCCCGGAGGACCAGATTTCGGTTCGCGACGATTGCATTATAAGCCGCTTGTCCGCCATCATGTGACGTCTCTGCAAATGGCATCACAGAAAGGAGAGTGTCTCTATCTGTCTGTCGGGAAGCCCAGACGTGGGCAATTTCCAGCACAGCACAGAGCTCGGGAACCAGAAACCCGGTTTGGTTCGGGACATCGTAAAGAAGTAAAGGATTCTTCTGAGAGTTCAGCAGTCGATCCTCTAGCAAGACCTCCTCGTTCTCTACCGATGCAATCAATCCTCTAGGAAAAGTCACTCGGGACCCAATCCCGGCCCCGAACGAGCCTAGGCCCGAGAGACTTATTGTGGGGGCGATCTCACGCTCGAGGCGGACGGTAGTACGGGCCTTTCGAGCTTCGGACGAACCGATTTGGTCAAATTGAGAGTGCTTTGTCCCTGCATGCACACGAGCCCGGGTGCAGTATCCAACAAACGCCCGGTAGCTTTTGAGAGTATCCACGTCCAACCCTACCATGTTTTCCCGAAGATCATCTGGGATTCTCTCCACCCCGATATAGCTTTTAGGAGTTTTAGAAACAATAAAATGCCACTGGACGCAGTTAGGGCTCGACGCTAGGGTTGGAACCAACATCGTTGAATGTCCTTTCAAGATTATACCATCGGGTAGTTCAAGAGGGTAAAGAATCCGTCCTAAGGTGATCATGACGTCGAACGAAATCTCAAGTCCAACCCCCGCCGTTCGGAGAGGGATGGGATAACCATGGGCTAGATTACTATTTTGGAACATAGGAAGCCAACACGAGCCTCTTTCGGCGTCGGTGATCGCGTAAGCCTCTCTTGCCATGGAATACTGAGGACGCGGCCATGAGCCTTGGTTTCTCAGAACCCCTCGATATGCCGTAAGCGGGCTATGCTGGGATGCTTGGAAGGTACAAACTAGCCAGGAAAGTAGCTGAAAAAAATTCAAAAGATTCTGAGGGGTGCCGCAAACGTCTATATCCTGGCCACTATCATTGACCTCAACTGTATAAGTCACTCCGAGATGCTGGAGTTGACCGTTGTATGTGTCTGTCACAAGTTAGTTCATGCTGCGGAGAGAAGGAAACGATGTGTTTGATGTTGCGCAAATTTTCCTTGAGTATGGAGAACCTGCTTGTTGCTGTCATTGCACTATTTTTACAGCAGGCATAGGATCCGACACAAGGGTATGTATGACCTGAAACTACCATAGATGGGGAAGAGATAAAGTCATCTCACCATGATTCATGACCTGGTTCTTAATTGTCTCAAGCACGGCTAGCCCATCAGGACCCCAGAAGAGACTGATGTAATTCTCGCAGGTGGTGGCATAGGCGCTATCAACGGTGCCACTTAAAGTGAGAAGAGCTCCCAAATTCCAACAATCATTGAGCTCAACTTCGACGAACTCTTGAAGATGCCATTCGAGATGTACAGCACATTCTGTCAGTCCAAACATATCCGTCAATCCGAAAAGATCATTCGTGGATTCCTCGATACCGTGGAAGGCCGGCCAGGATCTGAGCGTGTGAGGTTGAGCGTTGACGTTATTTGATGGCGTGGAGTCTTTCATAGAGGAAGAGACCGAACTTTAGTCTTTCAATATCATCAGAAGAGAGGTGATCTAATCCTACTATTTCTTCTCGAGGGCGTACCCTTAGCAGAACTGCAGGAAGAGCAGACTGCATGCCTGCACATTATACAGTGGGGCTGATTTTGGTACAACTTGGGCCCATCCCCGCATTGGCAACAAAAGTATAAATCACCCATGGTTGGTATGCAGGCAGAAGGTGCGTTCAAGGGACCAAGATTCTGAGAGGATAAAGCAACGAGGCCCGCAAGTAAGGCAAGAGGCAATGGTAGATTCGGTTCAAGGCTGATTCATCTGGCCTTTTGTTATCCGCTGACAGGGCCTCAGCGCTAGGGAGCCGCGGGAGGCTGATTGGATACTCCTGCACGAGGCTGTGTGCAGTGGTTTTACGGCAGCCATGGGTCGGATTCCATCTTAAATACAGACCGGAGCGCCAGCGCCAGCTGTCTGGCCCTCGTTTGCGAGATATTTCCCCCAAGCGAACACATAATTATATGAGTCAGCGACAGAAGCCCAGGAAGAGAGGATAAGATGGTCGTATAACAAGACAACAGGCGTAGCAGCGAAGGAAAGGAGACAATAGGAGGGCGGAATCAGCATGTGGTATTTGCGCTTCATTGTACACAGAGATAATGATCAGGCTGGCCGTATACAGACAGATCGAATCAACAACATGAGAGGTATTATAAAAAGGAGATCCTCGGAACAACTCAAGAAAGAAGAGGCCGCAAATGGGAGCGAAACAGAGCTTAAACAGGACGCAGTGGATATATGCCCTTGGTGACCAAAGGGCCATTCTATAAATGCAGTCAAAAGCATTGAAGGAACATGCGCTATCTCTTGTATCCTCTCTTCCCATCACCATGGGCCTACTGTTGCGGCTTGTTCCAGAAATCCAAACTGGCTACCACGTCCTCACCCGATTCATCTTCATAGGCATACAGAATCTACGCCTCGGTTAGACATGTATAAAGAGACCCCTCGTGAGCAGGAGCCACTTACCTCTCGGGTGGAAGAATGCAGCATGCGGATGTTCTTTCCGGTCATGATATGAACGAGTTCACTCGTCTCGATGTGCCGGATTTCAATGAAGTTCGACTCAAACGCAAGAATGTAAGGGTAGGAGAGGGCAAAGGCGTTGGGGTTACCCTCCCATGAAATCTTCCAGTCGGGCCGTGCGCGCCAGCCGTTGCGGTTGACAAAGAAAGAAAAGTCACTGTAATTTAGAAGAAACTCGCCGTTCATGCGTTCGATATGGATCGGTTTCACGTTCTCCTTGCGCGCAACGAAATCGAGTGAGGTGTCGGCCTGATCCAGAAGCGACTGCGTCTCGGTGGTCTCGAGACTGACAACCTCGAAACCACGTGCACAGCCGACACAAAGGGTCGAACGAAGGAAGTGAATCGATGACGATTCGGCAGGAATGTAGAATTCCTGTTGTGGCTGTTAGACTACGGATTTCGAGAACATATAGAAGAGGTACATATACGTACCTTGAAGAGCTTCAGACTATCCTGGCCACTCTGGAACATCTTGCTAACAGCGGACTTCTTCTTGCCTTTCGCCAAATTATCCATGGGCTCGTAGACCTTGATAGTCGTCGATAAAGCCGACGTCTTGACCGAGCACACCAAATGGCGCCCAAGCCCAATCCCTGCCTTGAAGAAGTTCGCATGCCCTTGGATCTTTTTGGGCCGCTTTGCCACCGTATTCTGGTTCTCACTTATCTCTAGAGCATCCATAGGATAAGACGATAACGTCTTATTCGAGAGGACCAAGAGTAGTTGATACTCCTCCAAAGTATCCATCTGGGTAACCTGGCTAACGTCGAGAACTCGTCTAGGTTTAGCCGACTTATCCTTGGGCCAACGTTCAGAAAGGTAGATGCCGCTATCTGTACCATACACGAGCTTCCTGCCACCGTCTACCAGAAAAAAAAAACGTCATTAGCAGACATACAGCATACTATCGAAGAGATGCGACAACATACCAACTGGAACAAGGCAGTTCACCCGGTTGACGGAAGTGAAGAACTTCTCGCAAAGAACAGTCTTGTTGTAGAAATTACTGTTCCGCTCCCGGAGCTTTCTTTGCTGCTCTTCCACCATCTCTATGAATTTCCTCCTTTGCGTAGGAGAAGTGGCGTACAAAGTCTGCTCGTATCCGCCCTTGCCGAGATGCCTGAAGGTAATTGGGAGGCCATCTTTGGTTGTGGGAGGGTTTGCGGCAGCCTTGTTGGGAAGTAGACTCGAGGATGGCCTCTTGGCGACACCAACCCTCGGAATGACTTCATCCATTTGAGCAATGACGAGAAGTTCTAGGGGGATGGGCTTCCTATAGACTCGGTACTCTTCCCGCTTGTTCACGATCTTGATTCTCACCAGGAGAACCGCATGATCGAACAGGTAAGCAGTGACTTCGGAACTGTCTGTGGGTGTCTTCTTGAACGCCATCTTTGTCAGCATTTGGCGGTTTTCTTCGGTCAGCTTGAGATCGACGTATTCGCCCGGGGGAAACTTCAAGGCTGAATTGAGCTGCACGAGGTTAAAATGGTTCTCAGCCCTTCCACTCTCGGCATTGACGCGTGACAAGAAGTCCTTGATAAGCTTGATGGCATTGGGAATATCCTGCTTGTCAGGGTTGTCGTCTGCCGTGTTCTTGGCAACTTGCTCGAGAAGCAATGGGTATCTTGCTAAACGAGTGGTAGGCTTGGTCAGGTATCCGTTCAATTCTAGCTTTCGTGATTCCTTAAGGCGTTCCGTCTCCTCAACAAATCTCGCAAAAGCCGGATTCGACGCTTTCTCCTTCTCAAACTCGTACTTTCCATATAGCTGATTGGCACCATATTTGATGAAAGGATCGAAGCGTGGAACATGCTGCAAGAATATGTCACCGACTGTCTTTACGACATGATTCTCTTTCTGCCGAGCGTTAAGAGCCTCGCACAATCCGCCGTTGACCTTCAAAACCTCCAAACAATTTCCGAATACGGTGCGAATGAACTTCTCTCGCCGATGTTCTGGGATTGGTGAGAGAGTAGCGTTGGCTGCAGATCGCAGCGGTCTCATCCAGAAGTCTCGCAAGTACTCAAGATCCTTAACGAAGTCGCGTTCCGTGTACATGATTTCAAAAATGATTTCTTGGCGTTTCTTCTCGCGATCGTCGATACTATCAGAGATCTCCTTAGGAACCATGTTGATCCACAGCTTTTGATTGTCGTTATCATCGTCATCTCCGTGCAGACTACCCTTGGAAGCGGAAGAACGAAGTCCCGGCTGCGGCTTCAGGTTCAGTCTGGCTTGTTGTTCCAGCCTTCTGGGGCAAGCGATGGAGTAGCATAAGCTGTCACGGGTACATGTCGGCGAGTAGCATTCAGTCAAAAGGGTGAAAACTCCATTTACATCCGAACTGGGTGCTTCCTCCCCCATGGTTTCTTTGAATTGGTAAATCTCACCGGGAGCATCTCGGAGACGATGATCGTATGTCACATCGTGGAAGAACTTTTGCGCATCCAAAGCGCGTCCTAGAAGAAGAGCCAAGTTGCGATCAAGGGTCTTGATGATGTAGCCAATCAAATCCACCGCCTCCGCACCGCTGAAGGCATTCTGATATGACAGTCCGTTCTTCTGCCGTTCCCCAAGCGCAATCCTCTCACGGAAGACATCTGCCACTCGCGACAGTAAGGCTGGGTAAACTAGCGGCACCTTACTCCGTCGAGAATTGCTTGGGACAAGAGTCGACTGGTTGCTGGGTTTCTGAGCAATCTGACTTTGCATGCTCATAGTACGATCCGGTACAACAGTGGATGCCATAGACATGGTACGGGAGTTCATGGAACCATCGCTTGGGGGCCGAGACTTTCCGCCGACATCGTAGGCGCTCGTCGCATCCGCTGGATATGGGGTTTCCGGGGGCTCGCTAGGGCCGGAAGGCTGTCGCCTGGGCGGAATCACCCGCCCAGTCTGTGTCGTATGGGCATGGTCGCGATCAGTGGCATACGTGGTCAATGACATGGAACGCTCGTTGTGATGTCTCTCCGGGACCGGTCGTCCCTGGGGTGTCATAGGAGCTGCTGCGTTATAAGGCTTCTGACGGGAATATTCTGCAGAAGTATGATTGAAGCCACTGGATGGCGGCTGATACATCGGTGGCCCTCCCAACCTTGCCATTGACCTTGATCTGTAGGCGTCTGAGTTCAGGGCCGCGTGGGGCGCCGGTCGAGCATAACCCTTTGCATCCGGATATTGTGGTCCAGGGTTCGGTCTCGGATCCAGCCTCTGGGGTTGAGGGTAAGCAGAGCGTCCGGGATAGGGTCGCGGGGGGTTTTGAGAAGGGTGTTGAGAAGTCATCGTAGCTGCGCCTCCGCCGTACGATTGGTAGCGACCGTTCGGAGTTCCCGGGGCATATCCATTCTGCATCTGGCGCGCGGGTGGTGGCGGACCCCTCTGCATTTGCGGGTGTGGCACGTGTGATGACATTGTATGGGCCCGATCCTGGGAGAACTGGGGAGTCTGGGAGGTCATAGTTTGAGAGCGTCCAGGTGCTCCGCCAAAAATCTCGGAAAATGCTGCATCACGCTGGAAAGCGGAGGGATGCCCGTAAGGCCGGTAGTTCCGGCCTTGCTGACCCCCTAAATCGGCCATGGTGTATGATGCCCCCCTCGTTGCTCCTTGCTCGAGGCTATTTCGTCTGAAAGGTGGCAAGGACGTGGGTCACGCGACGAGAGAAAATGGTAAGGTGCGGGTGGAAGTAGGAAGGGTATCGAGTCCGGTCGTAGAGAGCGTGCAGAGCGTCGCGAGATGATCGTTCGAATCGTGGAGTAAGGAGAAGGAGGAGAGCGCGGGTGGAAAAAAAGAAAAGAGGTACTCCACGGGGCGACAATTTATAAGCAGATGAAAAGAGAAATAAGACAAGAATAAAATCCAATAGGAGAAGAAAAACCTCTACATGCAAAAGCCCCCTCGGTGTATCATGCCTTTAGGTGTCCAGGTGTTGGTGCGGTTTGGAAGCCTGGAGAAGGAGTCGAGACCGCGTGGTGTGTTAATGAACCAAGTGCGCTAGGAGCCTTGAGCGCAACGGCAAACCAGGGCCCCTGCAAGTTCATAACCTCAGCATGCTCCCTCGGGCGGGACCGATCGATTGAGACTGGGCGTGCCTGAGGTTTGAGGGAAAAGGCCAGGCAAGACGGGGGGGTGGAGGGGGGGAAGGGGGGAGGGGTTTATTGAGGAGGGGGGGTGGAGGAGGAGGAGGGAAGAGGAGGAGGAGTGGGGAGAGAGGGTAGGTATTATTGTTGTATGGGAAGATGAAGAATGGACCGGCGGCCGTGTAGAAGAGAAGGAAGAGCACGGGGTTGTTGGGTCGAACAGGCACATGTCAGTCCTAACCCGGATAGGCCATACCTGGGTCGTTGTACGGTGGCCCGGGCGAACAACTTCGGTCAACCTCTCTCCGCCGCCGACCTGCGAAGCTAGATAGCTGGCTGTTCCGACTGACGTCTGGAGACGACCGTTTGGAGTCTTGACCTGGCCACGGATTTGTCTTACCTCTCGCGGCACTCCTTTGTCCCTTCATCTCTTCCTTCCTTTCCCTTCTCTTTCATTCTCCTCTCCCTTTCCTCTCTCTCTCCGTCCTTCCTCGGCGGAATCAGTCATCATGGCGGACAGCGAATACAGCCCCAAGTTCGCCCCGTTCTTTTCCTTCGTAAGCTTCCCATGCAACCGTCTTCATATCGTTGATCTTTCTTGCATTAATATGATACTAATGTTCCCCAAAGGCAGGAATTGCGGCAGCTGTGAGTATCCAATGCCCGCCACCCGTTTCAACCACCGCACGCTAACCACCTCTCCAAAGATGATCTTCGGATGTATGTCGAATCGCAAAGCGGATGATATTGTTTGATCGATGAGGGGTACATTAGCTCACTTCATATCTAGCAATGGGAGCAGCATATGGAACGGCGAAGTCAGGAATCGGTATCGCCGGTGTGGGAACCTTCAGGCCGGACCTGATCATGAAGGTATGGTGGTGCCTATCCCGGCATTCTGTCGCATTAATCGCCGTTATATACTTTACTGACTGGTGCAGTCCTTGATTCCCGTCGTCATGTCGGGTATTATCGCCGTCTATGGCCTCGTCATCTCGGTCCTCATTGCCGGTGATATGGACCCTCCTCCGAACAAGCACATGAGCCTCTACACGTACGTCCCCTACAATCGTCCTCCTAGTTTCGACTATGGCAATAGCTGATTATAATATCTGGTAAGCGGTTTCATGCACCTTGCTGCAGGAATGTCGGTTGGCCTCGCAGGCGTGGCGGCCGGATATACTATTGGTGTCGTCGGAGATGCGGTAAGTGGCCATTCCATGGTCTATCCCGCTTGCACACAGTTACTGAGAACGATATTAGGGTGTCCGTGCGTACATGCAGCAGTCCCGAGTCTATGTCGGAATGATTCTCATCTTGATTTTTGGCGAGGTTCTTGGTCTCTATGGGTATGTCCTCAATCGACTACCTTAAGGGCAACCCCATGCTAACTGAGATAGATTGATTGTTGGCTTGATCCTCAACTCCAAAAGCTCTGGCTGAGCAGGTTCTGCATATTGCGCTTGGTGTTCCCGGTCGTTGGCCGCTTACGTCCATCGTGGACTCCTTTGGCTCCTATAGACGTTCTATATCTATTGAAATGCGAGCAGCCAGGTTGTGGGGAGGAGCGGCAGTTCTGCTTATTGCTCAGGGATCAGTAAGTCATTGGGGTTGGCTATGGTATTGATGCCTTTCATCCGGGGGGTGTTTGGTGTCCTGTACTAGTACATTGCTTGAGTTACGAATAGCATATACTTGTTTTAGTCGCCTTTCTTCGCCCGTTATCTTAGACCCTCTTTAGATAGATAGCTATCACATGGCTGGGGCCCAGCCAGGGACTGGAACGAACAGGCAGCGGCGTGGTTGCCCCGCCGGCCGGTAACGTCAGAGTCTCCCGTAGCGCCGCCGGTTGGATGAGCCAGACCGGCCTCACCAAAGCTCTTCATCCCGCAAAATCCTTTTGCGATCCCTCGCGCCGTTGCCGCTCTACTCATCAGACTCTATGTGCGATAATAATCTGTCTGAATTTATCTGTCAGCCATAAGGGACCCGGTACTCGCTCAATTGCTACCCCAGCGCCCTCCCTGTTTTTCTCCCCACACCTTCCCCTCCCCGCGGTCCTCCGCGACATGATCCTTTGCCATTCTCCTGGAAAACGGTCGAGCCCGCTAACGACATGCAAAGCTTCTCAGTCCCGACGAGTCGTCTCAAGATGGGGTCGGATGATTTGCATGAAAGAGAGAAGGACATGGTGTCTTCAGTCCGACCGCCTCACCAGCGACGCCTGAGCCCGTTCGTCATCGCAGGCCGCCCCGAGGAGAAGCAGCTGGGGATCTCGACTCGCAGGCTGAATGTCAAAGACTTCACACTGTTGAAGACACTGGGTACAGGTAAGCTTCGCTTCGTCGCTTGCGCAGCCTAGCCAGTGTCTGACGGTGGCGATCCTCCTGCCTAGGCACATTCGCTCGAGTGTGGTTAGTGAGGTTGAACGAAGAAAGGCAGCGAAGGAACAGGGTGTATGCGCTGAAGATGCTACGGAAAGCCGATGGTATGCTGGATCTCTGATAAATGCTCCCGTGGTTGCTCTTGGCTAACAAGCATTCTTTTCTTGCAACGCGGCAGTCATCAAGTTGAAGCAAGTCGAACATGTCCGCAATGAGCGGAAGACACTCGCGGATGTCTCCGGCCATCCTTTCATCACAACTCTGATCGCATCTTTCTCCGATGATCAAAATCTCTATATGCTGGTACGGATTCCGAGACTTTCTGTGTTCCCACCACACGCAACCGCCCCGCCGACCCGGTTGTTCGAACTGCATGGCATATCTGGTGTCTGGGGAACTAACGTCGTCATAGTTGGACTATTGCCCTGGTGGCGAGATTTTTAGCTATTTACGGCGTGCAAGACGCTTCAACGAGAACACCTCCAAGTTCTTCGCGGCCGAGATCGCATTGACAATCGAGTTTCTCCATGACGTGGAAGGTGTTGTTTACCGGGACCTCAAGCCGGAGAACATTCTGCTGGATGCGGAGGGACACATCAAACTCGTCGACTTTGGGTTCGCAAAACAGGTTGGCGACCATGAAACCTATACACTTTGTGGCACTCCGGAGTATCTTGCTCCGGAAGTCATCCATAACAGTGGCCATGGCCTTGCCGTTGACTGGTGGGCGCTGGGCATCCTCATTTACGAGTTTCTCGTGGGGCAACCGCCGTTCTGGGACCAGAACCCGATGCGTATATACGAACAGATTGTGGAAGGTCACATACGATTCCCTCAGAATATGTCACCTGCCGCACAGAATATCATATCGCTACTATGCAAGACCAATCCGACCGAGCGGTTGGGCTATATCTCAGGAGGCTCGGCTCGAGTCAAGACGCACCCCTTTTTCGAAGATATAAACTGGGACGACTTGTTCTATCGCCGCATCAAGGGGCCTATCATCCCTCGAGTAGATCATCCCGCAGATACAGGTAACTTTGAAGAATACCCGGATCCAGATGTGAAAAACCAGAGCCCCTACACCGAAGACCTGAGGAATAAATATGAGGCGCTTTTCGCCGACTTCTGATCGACTCGTTCGAGTCGATTGCTCTCACTTCTGAATATTAGTTGTCGTTACGGCGATGACCCGCTAACAGCGTTTTGATGCGCACCCGGCCCATGACTTGAACCCAGAGTTGTTCATCCTCACGATAATCTGGAGTCATGTGTGGTATGAAAAGTCTTGTGCCGGGCCATGGCATACTCCCACGAAGTCCTTGCTGTTTTGACAAGCATCTGTCTTGGTTTCCAGAAGGGCCTCTGACACCCGCGCTCTTTCACATCCTCGCGTGCTCCAATACACCTGCTGCTATCCAGGTGTTCTGCTCCGATATCTCTTTGGTCGCGGCTACGGGCTGGAGATGCGATCGGACACGTACTGTTACGACGCAAGCTATACAGATGGGGTTTCAGTGACTTCAACCTCGTCTGGAACCCCGTGACTGAGTCTTGCTATCGCTGATTTTGTGCTGGTGTCGTTCTCTACGAGTTCACGTGCTTTTATCTTCTTTCCTTCTTCTATCCTTTCGGGTTACAGTTCTTGAGCGTTCTAAATTGCCAACGTCGACTTTCTTACACCTACAATGTCGTGGGTACATCGAACATAGTGTCCGCCTCCCTAACTCCGCAGTCACAAAGAAAGACCCTCCGGGCAACGATCTCTTATCCCGCCAAATCCAGCTTATCCTTGGATAGTCGACCTTTCAGCCATGATTATGACGTGACGGACCATGAGGTAATGAGTGTTCGGTTTCTTGCACATGCGTGTCTTCCTCGGTTGGGTATTTGGGTGCTTTGGATTCTGATATCGAGGCACAGTTGCCCTAACGACGGTCTGGACAGACCCCCGCGATCTAATGGGGTAGATATATATAACGTTTGCTTTGAATATGACTATGTTTACGACTTAGAAATACATACATATGCCAATAAGTCTAGTTTCTAGTCCCATTAACCAACTTCCCATCCTCCCTCCCCATCTCCCCCGCAACCGTCACTCCCTCCCTAACCGCCCTCGCAACCAACCCCCTCAACCCCCCCTCCTCCAACACCATCAATCCCCCCATCGTACACCCCCCGGGCGACGTCCCCCTCTCCTTCAACAACGCCGGATGCTCCCCCCCCAGCAACAAATCCCCCACCCCCCTCAACACCTGCGCCACCACCCTCCGGCCCTCCTCCCTCCCAAACCCCACCGCCACCGCCCCATCCACCAACGCCTCCACAAACACCCCTACAAACGCCGGCGTCGATCCCCCCAACACCGTAAACGTATCCATTTGCTCCGGCCTCACGCGCACCGTCCGCCCTATCTTTTGAAACATCTCCTCCGCCAGATCCACATCCTCTGGGAGAACTGTTCCGGGGGAGGGGATCTCAATCGCAGTGATAGATTGGGCTATTTCGGCTGCGATGTTGGGGAGAGTGCGGATGATATGGATGTTCTTCTGGGTGTGGGTGGGGGTGGGTTTGGGGAGGAGGGATAGAAGGGCAGTTGTTGTCCAGCCGGCGGCGATGCTGATGAGGAGTTTAGGTCTGGGGAAGGGGTTAGAGGTGGTGGAGGTGGAGATATTGGTGAGGAGGGAGGTTTGGATGTCTGGATCGGTGAGGAGGGAGGGGATGTCTGTTGGATCACAGGCTAGGAGGATTATGTCTGCGGTGAGGATGGCGGATGGGTTGGAGGTTGAGGGGAGGATGGTTAGGGTTGGTGAGGTTGAGGTGGTGGTAGTAGCTTGGAAGTGGGTTTTGAGGCGTTGGAGGGAGGTTGGGCTGCGGGTGGTGGCGATGAAGGTGCGTGGGAGGGAGGGATTGTTGTTGGTGGTGGTGGTGGTGGTGGTGGGTTGGGTGTCTAGTAGGCCGTTGAGGATGGCGGTGCCCATTTTTCCTAAGGAAATGTTAGATTTCTGGGTGATGGAGGAGGGAGGGAGGGAGGAAGGGAGGGAGGGATGTACCGCAGCCGATGATGGCGAGGGTTGGGGATGGGGATTGGTTTGGAGTGGACATGGTTGTTTGCAGTGATTGATTGTATTGTCTGGTTGTTTGGGAGGGATTGTGGTTGATGGTGAGAAAGTGTGACAATGATGGAAATGGGAGAGAGAAATGGGGACAAGAAAAAGAAGAAGGCGATGAGTGTGGGAGATGGGAACAGGAGCACCACCCCTCATTACCCCTCACGAGGTCGATATCGGTAGCATTCCGATGTGTCCCAGTGAGTAGGGAGGAAGTAAGTACATAGTAGGAGTATATCACTGCGGTGGGTCCCCGGCAGCCCGGCGGCTGAGCTAACTGCTCTTCCCCGTATGCCCTAGTAAAACCTACTTGCCGATAACGACCATCTTTATCGCTGGCAAAGATCGTCTCATAGTCTAGACTTCGATGCCATCTGGCTGCAGTGTGTCGGCTACACATGCCATGGAAGGGAAACGGATCCAGAACTGCAGCATATCCAGCGAAAGTCGGACGCACATCATGCATTGCATAGATAACAACAACAACAACTACCAGAACCAAGCCCTAATTCGCCTCCGCACCTCCGCCTTGAGCGCCAAATGCTCCGTCTTCGTCCTCGACACTGCATCCCGATTCTCCGCTGCTCTCCGCACCAGATAGCCCAGACACTCGCCCATACTGCCCCATGTCAAGCACTTGTACACTCCCGGCGCCACACCATTCTGATCCTTCAACTGCAACAACCCGAAACTCACCCCGTCCGCCATCCCCATCAGCTGCCCGAACTCCACTCTCCCAGTGGGAAGCCCCGCCTGCACACGAGCCTGATGCAATTCATGCGCCGCCACAGCACTCTCGATATTATGCGTGGCCAGAAACAAGTCCGTAGTCGGAAACCTGCGTCCATTCTCGCCGAATCCCTGATACCGCTGCTGCAGGACGCCCCGCACAATGGCGTTGTACGCATTATCCGTATCTTGCTTCGTATCATGAATGAGAGGTCTCGGGTCCGAGCTCATGTATGCCCCCCGCACGAGTTTCAAGCCAAACGTGAATCCTTCCTGCTCTGCTATCTGCATATGCGAGGCTATCGTGTTCGGGGTCCCCTTGAGATAAGCCTGGTATGTGTTGTACACGACGGCCTTCCCGTTTCGGTTGTACTTGCGCATCATATCCAGAGTGAGGTGGTGGATTCCGCCAAGGAAGGAATGCTGTTCGGCGTCCATGAGGAGGCGGGCGTTTTTCTCGACAACCCGTTGGCAGATCTCGTCTAGGGCTTCGAACATTTGTGCGGGGACGGGCTGGCCGGAGGAGAAGGCCTGGGTGACTTTGGGACCAGCGCCGGTGAGCCTGATAGCTGGGATTAGTGGCTATTTTGGAAATGATAGGGGATTCGTGTCACGCCGTGACTTACTTGGGGGCCAGAAAGTCCCCTTCGCCAAGCATGTCTACTGTCTTCAGGACGCCCTCCCGCCAGGCCTGAATGTATTCACATGACTGGGCACCGGCATCCTTTTGCGAGGTCTGGTTGTTGGCGAACTTGGTTTGGTTTGTGCTTGAGTCTTGTACCGTCTCTCGCGCGTAGGTCAAGATGACTCCGCGGAGTCCGGTGCTTTTGATCTGGCCGATCGTGTCGCGGACTTGGCTCTCACGTTCTCCGGCACAGAAGTGATCGTAGAAAGACTTTTTGAGGAACCAATGGATTAGAGGGTTTCGGTCTACATCGAGTAGGACCCCCCGCGGTTTGGTAAGGAAAGATAGGATGGATAAGCAAGGTACTAGAAGGGCCCGATGGGAGGAGACAGTCGTCACGAGGAGAGACCGCAGGAGGGTCTTGGTGGGGAGGACGGCATGCGCGGGGGCAGTCGATGTCTTCGCTGCAGCCCCAGGCTGGGTTATGGATGAGGAGATACTGGGGGCTTTCTCAAAGGTAGTGCCAGTAGAGGCATGTCGAACAGATCCAAGGAGGAAAGAAGTTCTGGGAATGACACTGGATTTTGCCCTGTGGCTAACCGGCGACCTGCACAGCAGGTTAGACATGGCGTCGAGAGATGAGAGAGAGGAATGGGTTTGAGAAGAGGGAAGAATTGTTGGCCTGCGAGGAGCATCTTTATACCTGCAACTGCAGGGTGCGGGGGTGTATTATCTCCATGCTCCCATGATAGGGATAAGCACATCATGGAACTGATAAGATGACCAGCTGGAAGAGATGGCCATCACTCATTGGTGCGCTCCACAGGATCACTCCTATCAGTCGTTCTGTTACCGATGTATCACGCTGAAATACGGTTCTCTTGATGTCTCAATGGCTTCCATTGGCGTGCATCGTGGCCTTTCCGAGGAAGGACTGGATCGGGCTTCTGTCCTTCACCGAACGGAGGGCTGCCTGGTGAGGGGTAGTCGGGGATCTGGTCAACTCTCACTGCGACCATCCATCCCAGCCATGCAATGGCAGTCTCCAAGATCTGCACTTTTCCTGAGTTACCATTCTTTCCTTGAGTGTTGACTGAATCAAAGCTTCTATAAATCTCGATTGCACACTGAACATGGTCATTCCAGTCAACACATGAAATTGGCGGAGAGCATGATGAGAGAGCTACATAGACATGAAATCCTATCAAGACCCTACTGTTCTGTCATGAATTGCCCGACAAGGCCATTAGTAACTACCCATCATGGAAGATTCTTCCAGCTTCCGGAGTCCATGGCTGGTTGTATTAGACCCCCCATTTTCGTCGACATCTTGCATGATCAGCATGTCTATTTGCAACGAACACGGACAAACCTACCTCGCCCTGCTGACTGCAACATCATGACTAGCATTTTCTGGGCTATATCAGACAAGTGTTAGTAAACTTGAGTAGAAGCTAGACCAGATAATAAACCCACTTTCTTGATCAGCGCAGGTAAGGGTTACGGTCGAATCATGCTGATGTATGTTAACTCTACTCCAGGCTATTTCTACAACCAGACATAGCCCCCCAATCTCGATATAGGCGTCATTGCGCCTATCGATATCTCTCAATGATTCAGCAGACACTACCACTAACGTCAGAAGTGGTTTCTTGGTAATGATTCAACACACCTACCGTCAATACTGAGCACGTCGATCTGCATGTGTTCGAGATAAGAAGGCGATATGCATTCCGTTGGAGATTGGAAACAAGCTTCAGGGTTGCATCAGATATGTGGTAGTTGTAAATCATTACATAACCCAGCACCCTATGAAAGCATGATCCGTCAGATTGCTGGTCATATCACTCTGTAAGTGAAAGGATTTAACGTACAGTTCGAATATTAGCATTTCACTTCTCTGAATTTGTTGTATCTTGAACAAAACCACACCTCCTTGCAAGCTTCTCAGTTGCCCATGCAGGTAGCGTGCAGCTTCGAGGGTTAGCAGCAATACTCCATGAAGAAAACTGAACTTACAGTCTCTATCAAGAAGCACCATTTGAACATCCACCGCCTCTACAAGCTCTTGCCCACTCTCACTTGTCAGAGTGCAAGATGTTTTAGCAATGGTCAACGTTGTACTGCCTTCCGAAGTACCGATATCGGTATCCTGGTCCACTAAATGATTGCGTGTCAGATGTAAGCTCAAACATGGGTGGCTGCGGATGTCTCACATGTAACAGTTAACTCTGTAACTCTATCATCCTGGGCGCCAATGGTTTCATCTTCGGTAATAATTTGGAGAATTATTTCAGTGGATCCCTGATATAACCATTCGCCCTTCGATGTAAGATGCTTGTAGTGAATTAGCTGAATCGCTTCAACGGAGCCAGGTGAGTATCGGTGACGGTTGGCTATCAATTCCACGCTTCCGACTTTTCCGTATATTCGGCGGGTATCGCTTGTCTCGTAAGCATCGTGTGACAAAACTAGCTTCTGTTACTTACCAGATCATACTTACTACCGAAATCACCGGATGACCACTATATGGGTTCATATATGGGAAGACCACCAGAGATTCGATTCTGCGTTCCACAGATTGTCTAGCAACCATGATCGCCAGCTGATTGATTTCACGCTCAAATATGGACAAACCTGATATGCATCAGTACTTTTCGCAGAGAGATGCAAACCGATGAGGCGAACAGGAGGGTGAGATGCTTCCCAGCAATAGAGAAACCAACATCCACGATTTTCGTGAGGACAACCATAGTTTCCACACTGTTGGCAGCCCGTCTAACCGCACGATCAGACTCATCGGTGACACTGTCCATGGTATCAACAGATTGCAAGAACTCAATGACTAGCTTGCGCACAGGAGTAGTGTGATAACTGAGTGCTGTGTACACCTCCACATTGGCACGTGAGGATTTGAGTGGCTGGTTGGCCCCAAGGGTCTTGGAGCCAGTCGGAGGAAAAAGAAGCAGTTTCACAGATTGGGACAATTTCATTTCACTCACTATCCTCCAAGAGCAATGAGAAAGGTTAATCCGAGGCTCTTTCATTCTGCTCCGGTGTCATGGGTGAGGATTCATTGGTTCTCATTGTTCGACCTTTCAACTCTCTTGTGAACCACTCATGGATTTCGCATAGCATTCCTCGAACATCGTCGACTTGATGGCCGACCTTTTGATTTGACTCACTAGAATAGTCAGCCATAGGCGCTAATATGGGACGCCTAGTGCAGTAAAAGAAAGCAGAAGCATATAAAGTTCACCTGTTCATCACCGCCACTGCCAAATTCAGGCTGTTGATATGAACCCCGAGATTGTGCTGACGCCTGGCCAAGTCGCCTCCTTCCCTGGTCCAACGTATCTTTTTCCAATTCCTCCATATTTCTGCTCGCCACTCCATTCGATGCAATCGAGGCTTCCCGTCTTGCTCTTGAATGACCATATACTTGTCAACAAGGTGTTGTAGGTGTTCCAAGGTAAAACAGCAGTTTCCAACGATTTCTATAATCCCTTCTGCCTGGTCACCCTGTTGCTGCGTATCTAGCGCCAGCGACTTGAATGAATCTAATGCTTTACTGAGGGAGTATAGTTGGTTCTGGACTTCATGGAATTCGGCTGGTGCGGATTTCCGCCCCGATGTGAATGTCTGCGCAATGTCGAAGGCCATCTCAGAGAGCGTCAGGATGTCCACAATCGATGGCTGAAGAAACGCCATGTTGATCGCGGGTGATGTTCGAATGCTCCTTATAAACCATAGACGAATCGAGAGCTTAGGAAGGATAGCGGTCAGTGAGGTACGTTGTAGAGGTGAGTCAGTCATGGGGGGCCGAGGAAGGCAAGAGGCTGAAGAAGCAAACATGGCCACCATCATTGGTTGAATAAGACGTTTAGTGCCAGGCAACATAAACACCGCACTCATCCAACCTCTCATCTTGCAACTCACCAAGGCCATCCTAGCTACTCCGACACCATGGACGCCATCGATCAATTTCAGTCCGGTCTCTTCGTCCGGTACGTGGAGCCGTGCAGCAACATCGGTGTTCGCCCAACGGCCTATCGTCCGGCCACACCAGAATCCCCGTCGAAACTTGCACAAAGCCTCCAACGCGAGCAGCAACTCCCAAATAAGGGGACAGAAAATGGCGAGGAAGTCCCGCCACCGTTACTCAGCGTGTCTGTCGACGTGGATATCCAAGGCCGATTCTCCACCACGAAGATCACGCAGTGCTTTACCAATACCTCACCATCAGCTGCACGGGATGCTCATTATCTGTTTCCACTATATGATGGCTCGGTCATCACATCCATTCGCTGCTGGCTGGGTGACCGACTTCTTGAAGGCGCCGTCAAGCCCAAGGAAGTGGCACAGGAGTACATCATTTGGCTGCAAGGGCTCTGATAAACGACTATGAGACTTGCCAGAGCTGGTTGCATCTTGCTAATGTGGGCTCCATATCCAATGATGCTCATGCTGTCGAAGCCATGGTAAAACAGGAAGCACAACAACTGGGCCAGCATTGGTCTCTTATTAGCAAATGGACAAGCTATGTTGCTATCGAGCGAGAAGGTGCAGCAGTGCAGCATATATCCATTCGCAGGGCTGGCATAATCGAAGCTTCGGACTTGGTAAGACCGAGGTCAAGGGTGTGGGCAATTAGACCATCACGACGGATGCTTCCGCCCACTTGGGCAAGAGATCTTCCTAAAGCAGGAAATAGTATGGCTCGTCTAGAAAACATTCCGGTCAGCTCTATAACAGACCTTAATATATCACGGAGGCCCTTCCGTGAATATAATCGACCATATACTCCGGCCATCCCTGCTAACTGTAAGTGAAAATTTCATCGATCATATACATCTGATAGAAATCTAACATTTGAACAGGGAAAGCGAGGAGATAGATCAATCAGAAATTCTTTGTAAGGGAACGCCTTCTGAAATCGGCACTTTAACTGACAAAGTAGTATCTGCGCAACTTGAAACAAATTTTCTTTATCAAATTATATTACGTGGGCAGAAGGCGGATGGTGACTTTTCGATCGAATTCCGCTCTATAGGACGTGCCTTGCTCGCATATTTTTCTAAGAACGTTGTGCAAGACTTGATGGAGAACTTGCCATCATCAAGTCAATTCAAAACTCTCAGTGTGGAAAGACAATTCATGCTCTGATGCGAGACATATTCGCGATTGTGTATATTACAGGGCATCATTCATCAAGAAAGAATCTGTGGGAGCTCCAGATCGAGAAGGCACGGCGTTGGCTCATCAAGATATTGGCGGAACTTATTGCACAACAGGGGCCTGTGTCAGCCGACGGCGATAGGATCCTGATACAGTTTCCTTGACTACAGTTCCCATATTATTCTTTTTGGGGAGGGGGGAATTCCGAATTGCAGCCTCTCAGGAGTTTAACTTCAACGCGACAGATGATCGAGGTTGGCTCTGTGGCACGTGGCTTAGGAAACATTCTATATATACTGTTCCTACCGATCTTATCATCGAAAGTAAATGTGGATAGTAGTACAATATATGGGTATAATTCATCCTAGATGGCCCACAATACTCTATATTACATGACACCGAGCATTTCCTCACACTACATTAGACATTGAAAAAAGGGTAAGCCAACCCCAAGACGTTAGCTCCATCCATGGATTTCACAGCAAATATTATCCGGATTATATCAGAGAGATATCTAGAAGGCGGTGAGGCACATCGTTTTGCTGGACGGAGACCTTTCTGATCGAACTTGTCCGATCAACTCATCAGAATGAGTTCCTCTGGATACCCATTGTGAATGAATCTGATATTTTGAAACCCATGAAACCTGGGGTTTCATATTGCTGCCTTACATTAACATCCCGTTCTGCGTATTCCTTCATTTCCCCGCCGGAGCCACAGGCGGAGAGGTCGCCCGACTCGCCGCCAAGAGGTGCCAGGCGTCCTGCTTGACTCGACAGAGTAAGTATCGACAGTCGGTACGCGCTGCTGCGGTCAAAGATTTCTCCTTGGCTGTCGCGTGGCTGTGATGAGCCACGTCATGCGACGAAATCGCAGCCCGGGAGCCGCAGAGGTCGGCCTTGAAGCACAGGATTTAGTTTAGTGGCCGCCGAGATATCCGAACCGATAACGAATGGGCTCCACCATCGCCTCCTCGGCCACACGATCCCCCAATCCTGGCCATGTCAACGACTCCTTTAAGTCGGAAGTTCGGATTCGGCCTATCGATGCGACATGTCGATCGAAAGTACGAAATCTCGTTCTTGATTGCCTATTCTGAGGCCTCAACTCACCTCGCGGAGTCCTCTGGGGATTTCATCCTGACTGATCCGATCCACATTCGATGTTGACTGTTCCCAAATGAGCCTAATCAGCTTATAGTGTTCGGTTCCTGCCCGTGGATCTCTGTCCCACAATTCCGGCAACCCCTGGGTGCGAGTCGTGGCCATGAGAACAGGCCATGACGAGTCGACGCGTACGCAAGCTACAGAGTACATTCGCTGCAAATCTTTTCGTGAACCCGCCATTGGACATGTGTTCCCCTCCAAACCCCGGCTTGTCTCTTAGCATTAGCCGCCCTCTAGAATTACATTTGAGGCGAGCCAGACGCAGATTTACCTGCTGGAAATGTCGTTAGAGGTGATCCCAGGCCGGTGATATCTCCTGCCGCGATAATCATGGTTCTCCCCCGTATCTGGGTGTGCTTCGCCGCGTTTGCTTGGGCAGCCAGCGGAGATTTTGTGTCTACCAACTACGAAAAGTACAACGACGGAGCACTCGGTCATCGTCCTCATCTGGAATTTCACTCAAGCAGCGAATATTCACCTCTCCTGCAGGTCAACGTATGGGACCAGGACGCCATTTCTGAGACGGGGTCCCATATATTTCTCCGACATGACGGTAACGACTCCTCGCCGCTCTCCTCGCCGCTCATTCTGGATTCCAACGACCTGAGCGCCGTCTATATGAACCGTTCCTTCAAGAACGTCTTCGGTACCCGTGTCCAGGAGAGTCTCGGCAAGAAGTATCTGACCTTTTGGGCCGGGGAAAAGGGCGACGGGATTGGAGACGGTTATGGACTCGCTTACGACGATACCTATCGCCTAATCTACAAGGTATCTGCACAGAATATCCAAGTGCACAGTGACCTCCATGAATTTGCGTTCACAGGTAACGGAACAGCTCTGGTCACGGGTGTTGACAAGCTTCAACGGCGTGCATCAGACTTTCCCGAATGGTTGGTACCCTCCAGATTCGAGGTCCTGGACGCCATTTTCCAGGAGATTGACCTCGAGACGAACGAGGTCCTCTTCAACTGGCGAGCTCTGGATCACATCAACCCTATGGATTCCTATGAACCGAGAGGTAGAGGCTGGGATGCCTATCACTTGAACAGTATTGAAAAGGTAAGGGGAATATGACTCCAGGCGGCCACATGCTCTGACATGCGATTGCGTCTAGACCCAGGCAGGCAACTATCTTATCTCGATCCGTCACCTGTTCACCATATTTCTCATCGATGGGAAGACGGGCGATATCATCTGGAGACTGGGCGGCAAACGCAATGACTTTGTTGAACTGCCTCCCGCTACAGACGCCGAGTCGGCCCAACCTGTGCTGACAATGAGCTGGCAACACCACGCCCGCTTCGTTCCCGGAACCAATGAGACTCAGATAACCCTATTCGACAACCACTCCAAACTCACCACGCACGGCCAATGCGAGTCTGACTGCTCGCGCGGCCTGCATATCGCCATCGACGACACCTCCTCACCCCCGACCGTCCAGCTTCTGCGCGAGTTCCGCCACCCATCGCAGCTCCAGGCTCAGAGCCAGGGCAGCATGCAGCCCCTCTCGCCCTCCCCCGACGATCTCGGAAACGTGTTCATTGGTTGGGGGCGATGTCCGACGTTCACGGAGCACAGCTCGTCGGGCAAGACGGTCATGGACGTGCAGTTCTCGCCGTGGCACAGCGACGAGATCCCCGACGCACTCGACAATTACCGTGCGTACAAGATGAACTGGTCGGCCACGCCTTGGTGGGATCCTGCCATTGCCCCGAGGAAGAACCAGGAGGGCGAGCTGGTTATCTACGTCAGCTGGAACGGAGCAACAGAGGTAGCGAGCTGGGTTGTTCGGGGAGCAGCCAGTGATCTATTGGGCCAGAAAGGCGAAGTGCTGTCGATGTCCCGGCGGACTGGCTTTGAGACCAAGTTGACAATTGGGCAGACCGATTGGCGATACCTGTGGGCTGAAGCCGTGGATGGCAAGGGTCGCGTACTTCGGTCGACTGAGGTTGTGGATCTGAAAACCACGAATCTATCGGTCGCCTATGACACATACGAGGATATCGATTGCTCGTTTCCTCCCTCGAAGGCAGAGAATCCTGGCCGGTTCTCAACAACGGTCCCGATCTTCTTGGGTACTGGGCTGGGTGTCTTCATCTTGGCGACAATCGTGGTGGGAGTCTTTCTGTGGCGCCGGCGCAGGGACTACAACCACTTGAAAGCCGAAGATTTTGATCTAGACCTGGAGGAGGATTATGATAATGCGCATAACGACGGTGAGGATGTAGATGGCACGAATATTGACGTTGACCCGCAATTAGGCGTGGACGAAGACCGCCGTGCCCTTATTCCAAAGGCGGAACCAGGGAAGTAGATACCGTTAGCCCAAACAATTGCCTACAATGAAGTTATGAACAGTTTAAGAATTCTACGGGGATGACACGAGAGGAACATGGAATACCGACTGGCGGAGGTGGCGGGGGAGGATCAAATTTAGTCCCTCCCTCGTAGCTATGACTATTATGGTTAGGAGAGAGATCCGACTCCAACCGCCGGGCCCCAAAATGACCACCTCAGACCTTGTGCTTACTTTGAAAAGATTCTCCAACCAAACACTCCAAATACAATGGTTGCTGATTTAATTGACAAACCTGAATTGAGCTTGGAGGCTCTAGCCGACCTTCAAGTTCCCCGTGATCTTTCCATCTCTCCCGATGGTACGAAGATTGCATATACACTTCAAGCTCTCAGCAAAAAAGGCGAGCATGCCATCTCATCAATTTGGATTGCGAAAGTCGGCGAAGAAAACAGCAGTCGTCAGTTCACTTCGGGCTGCTTCAACGATGAACAGCCGCAATGGTCTCCAGCTGGAGGCCTGATTGCGTTCAAATCGGATCGGCACCGGCCGGGGAAAAGCTCCGCCATATATGTGTTGCCGGTCGATGGCGGCGAAGCATACCCTGTCACGCCGGTGGACTGCGAGAAGCCAATTGTGGCCTTTGAATGGAACCCCACTGGCACAAGTATCGCATTTACCAGCGCGGATGAGAAGACCGATGAACAGGTTGCCAAGGAGAAAGCGAAAGACGATCCGACAGTCTGGGGGGAAGACTTGGAATATCTCCGCCTGAGGATTGCTCATGTACCAACAAGGCAAATCAAAACCATCGTCGATGGCCATAGGCATGTGCATGACTTCACTTGGAGCCCTGACTCCAGGCAGATTTGCTTTATTGCACACAAAGGGCCAGATATCAACTCTGCTGGGTTTTATGGTGCCGAAATCTGGATTACATCTGTCTCTGGAGAATTGGAGTCGAAGATGATCGCCGAATTCCCCGGACCAATCAGCCAGATCGCATGGGGAAACTGTGGCGTCTATTTCATTGCCGGTCATGTCCCGACGCACTGCTTAACATCCCTTTCGCTGTACGAATTTGATCTAGAGCATGGTTCCTATGAAGAGCGAAACGATGGCAATGAAGAGAGCTGCTGCATCACGATTCGGAAGAATCAATCTTGCCTCTCCTACCGTGTCCAGAGGTATCTTGCCGATGAGTTCTTCTCGATCAGTGATGGCGCTCGTACGAAGGTCTATGGCGAAGAGTGTGAGATGAGCTCATTTGATGTCCTCAAGTCTACGGACAGTACTATCATTGCGATCACGAGGGGTGACGGGTCCAATCCCGAGGAAGTCTTTTCCATCTCGGAGTGTGCGGGTACCGTCAAATTATCCGCTCACAATTCGTCCATCGCCGCTCTCGAAATCTCCAAGTCGTGGCCAATTTCCACTCACGCGGCAGATGGATACTACCTCGACGGAATGATCTATGTTCCTTCCAAATACAAACCCGAGGATGGGCCACTCGCCACTATTGTCATCCCGCACGGAGGGCCATACTGGCGGACAACCACCGGTTTCGCTGTCTGCCATTGTCTCGAAGCCCCGGTATTGGTATCAATGGGCTATGCCGTTCTTTGTCCCAACTACCGTGGTGGGAGCAGCAGGGGCGAAAAGCATGCGGCCTACGCTCGTGGAGGAGTTGGCACAGTCGACTACACCGACTGTATCGACATTCTCCGACACAGCATCGCCCAGGGCTGGGTAGACCCTTCCCGTGTGGCAATTGGTGGTTGGTCCCAGGGAGGCTTTCTCTCTTATTTCGCAGTCACCCGCGAGGACTTCCAATTCCGCGGAGCCATCTGTGGGGCCGGTGTATCCGAATGGACCTCTATGACGATGATGAGCGATGCATACTGGTTCCAGGGTGAAATGGCCGGCGGAGCACCATGGGATGTAGATGTGAACACGAACACAAAGCCCGGCGAAGTTTCAACAACCAGCCCCAAGACGGGAACTAAATGGATCAGTGACACAAATGGTCGGCGGGGAAGCGCATTATGGCACATGCGTAATGTGAAGACTCCCATCTTGATTCTCCACGGGGAGAACGACGTGCGCGTGCCTTTATCACAGGCCATCGCATTCTATCGCGCCTGTGTCCGCAACAATGTGCCTATTGAAATGGTGACGTATCCTCGAGAAGGACACTTTATTCTGGAAAGGAGACATCTCCTGGATATGTGGGAGCGGATGAGGAAGTTCTGTTATCGGAACTTACAGTGACCTGGGGACTTCCCCCTTCGCCCTACCTACTTACGTAGAAAGAGGCCTAAAAGCGAGTCTCCTTCTTAAATCCAATTTAACCTATCAAGTGCCGATAAGATAGATAAGATAGTCCGGAAATCACGCCATACGCAGGGTTTATGGGGTCATACGCTAGCTAAGTACCTACCTAATTAGTTACTAAGTAATTAATCATAATGAATTATGTTTGATCGCGAGGGGTTATCTATCTATCTATCTATCTAGTGGATGATGTGGGAGGAGATAATAGTACCTAGATATCTATAGAAGGTAGGTATTGGGGGGTTGTTTCCTGGTATAGTAGAGTTTATGTTAGATTTTAGGTTCATTGAAGGGAGATAGTGATTTCGGGGTTGAATTTTCGGGGTTGGATTGTTAGAGAGACGTGTTTGGGTTAGGTAGTTAGTGATACTAGTTTGCTGGTAGGAAAGGGTCCTTTTGTTGGTTAGTTGTGGTTAGATTTGATGGGATGTCTGGTGTATGATGTTATGGATGTTGAGTAGCTTCGATTATAGTTCGTATGTTCTTCGCAAGGTTGCAATGAGTTCTGTTGTATAAACTTGAGTAATCTGTCTAAAGATCAACTAAACAGCCTCA
Source organism: Aspergillus carbonarius ITEM 5010 (assembly GCA_001990825.1). NCBI lineage: Eukaryota > Fungi > Ascomycota > Eurotiomycetes > Eurotiales > Aspergillaceae > Aspergillus > Aspergillus carbonarius. The sequence goes on from KV907501.1 coordinate 733,662, forward strand.
TCGCCATCCACCAGACCTCGTAAAACCTCCGCAAACTCCTCCCTCCCTATCCCAAACCCGGTCTCTACCCTGTCACTAAAATCCGCCCCGTACCGATTTCTCTCATCGAAAAGCCCGTAGGTTCCTAGCATCCGATACGCAGTACTGTTCAATCGATCCTCGACTCCATCGGCCGTGTCTTTCTCCCAGAGCTGTGTGGCTGTGCTGAGCCACCCGTCCAGTGCAGTGGTATTTGCTGTCCAGGGTTGTTCGTCAATGTGGCTTTCGTTCAACAGGCTCAGTAACTCGTTTGAGCTGATTGTGTAGTCTGCGAAGTAGGCGGGTCTGTCGAGATAGTTTTCTGGGGTTTTCAAGACTGCTAATGTTGCTCGTCCGACCATATCGAGTTTGGACATGCTGATGTGTTGGTTTCCGGATCCGAAAATGGTGACTTTGTGGGTGGTGGGGGATATCCAAAAGAGGTTTTGGGGGATTGCTGTATGTATATTGAATCAGTATTGTGTAGAGATTGTTGGTAGGTAGGAAGACAGCTTGGGGTAAATGTACGTACCCCAATCAAAGAACGGGCCTGTGATAATCGCCGTCCAGTGTAGGTCATCTCTTTGACTTGCTAGGGCATCAAGAACATGCTGAGCCTTTATCTTGGGCTGAAATATGAGCAGCTCCCCGGCGTTCTGGTGAAATGTATCGCTACTGAAATCAGGTGTGATGATGTGTTTGATTGTGGGCGTTTCGATCGCGGCCTGAATGATCCGCTCTTGGTGAATTGCGGTACTGGGGTTGAATGCTTCGATAATGGCGTGTTGGTTGAAGAAGGCTTGTTTGAGGGATGCTGTTGAGGTATAATCCACGGTGATCTCTTGGAGGCGAGGGTTGGGTGGAAATGGCCATAGGGTGGAGGCATTCTTCCGTCGGACGGCGGTTACCTCGAAGGGCGAGTCGGTGGCTAAGAGGGCTTTGGTAATCTCGATGCCGATGGGGCCGGTTGCCTGGATGGTGGATCAGTATGATTTGGTGATTGTATATTGGAAGGGGCATGTGAGTGCGCTTAACCCCCAGGATGACGATGTTGCGGATGTCGTTGTTGGACATGCTGGATACTTGAGTATACAACGCAGGACGGTTTCTTGAATGAAGAAAAATGACAGGCAAAGTGAGCCTGCTTTTATCTTGCCGTGCAGCATGATGGGTGCCAGTCTGTCTCATCTCTTCCTGGATGATGATGCACCGCAAGATGAATTAGGGTTGGCGTCCGCACCCGCACCCGCACCCGCACCTGCAGATTGATGTGAGTTTCCAGCATCGTTCACGCCAAAAGCATTTGGCCTGTGAAAATACGAATGTTTAATCCCTCAAATCAGCCCCGCCGTGTTTGTTTCTCTACTGGGCTGACCACCCGTATGCGGCCCCAGCGGATCTTATTGCGACTAAATCCGACCAGATGATTGAACGGTTGAACGAGGACCATACTATAACGTTCTGCTCACGGGCTTAACGGCGTTAGCCTATCCCTACCTCGGAGCTAAGACAGTATATAAAAGAGGTGGTGTTGTCATGCAGCCATCTTTACAAGCAGACAAGTCACACACATATCATGGCGACTCACAAAGCCCTCGTTCTTCATTCCCATGACAAACCCCTGGTCCTTGAAACCAAGCCTCGTCCAGTCGCGAGTACAGGCGAGGCCGTGGTGCGTATCCTGGCAGCGGATATTGTGCCCTATATGGCTGAGGTGTTGAGCGGCTCGCGTCCATATCCTCTGTCCTTTCCGATGACTCCAGGCAATACTGCCATCGGAAGAGTCTTTGAAGTGGGCGCAGATGCTGTCGAGCTGACTCCGGGCCAGCTGGTCCTCTGCGATATCACCATTCGTGCTCGGGATAACCCGTCGGTTTCTATTCTGTTCGGAATACACGGCGGTGGATATCCAGCTTCGCAGAAGCTCATGGATGGACCATGGCGGAATGCGACCTACGCCGAATTCACGTGTTTCCCCTTGGAGAACCTCTTCCCGCTCAATGAGGATTTACTGTTGCAGAGAATGGGATACACGTTGTCCGATCTTTGCTTTATGCCCGTCTGTCTTGTTCCGTTCGGTGGATTGTCGGAAGTCAATGTAAAGCCGGGCGAGGTGGTCATTGTTGCCCCTGCAACGGGTCGATATGGAGGTGCTGCAGTGGCGGTAGCTCTCGCCCTTGGGGCTACAGTGGTCGCAGCAGGTCGGAATGAGAGCAAGCTGCATAGCCTTGCAAACATGTACGCGTCGACTGGAAGACTGAGAACGGCTGTTCTCACAGAGGATGTCTCACAAAACACCGAGGCGTTTAAAGCAGCCGCAGGCAATCCGCATGGGGCTGATGTGTTCATCGACTTCTCCCCACCTGCAGCCGAGGGGAACACGCTATTGACCTCCGCCATTGGAGCCCTACGTCCTTTTGGGCGTTGTGTCATCATGGGTGGCAGGCCTGGAAACATCGAAGTGCCATACTTAGCCGTCATGGCTAAGAGTATTCGGATACAAGGTCGATTCATGTATGAGCGCCCACAAATACAGGAGCTGATACGAATGGTGGAGTCCGGTGTGCTTAAGCTGGGAGAGGCTATTGGAGTCAAGCAGGCTGCGGAGTTCGGGCTGGAATCTATTGATGAAGCACTTGAAGCTGCGGGAAGATTGACGGGTTGGGGCAGCCATGTCGTGCTGAAACCATGAACATTGATCGTGACGAACATGTATGATTGACGATAATACCTGTGGCTTAATGGTATTCTTTTGGGTCATGTCGGGTTGTACAACCCAGTATCATCATTACTATTCATGGCCAGTGGTCCTGACTAAGAAGATGAAATTTTGTCGAGATCTTCAAGATAGCTTGCTGCAAAATTTCAGTTGGCAATCTTTTCCAGAGAATCGTATATTTACCTGCGATAGCCCATCTGCGGGACTGTACTCTTAGCATTTCCTTCAGCACTCCTAAATCAGCCCTGCTCCTTGGAGACCCTTGTTTCAAAAGCAATGCCAATGCAGCTAGATAGACTGATTGCGTTCCTTGCGGATGATGTGATTTAGGCCAACCGGCATTAAAACGGGGCAAAAAGTCATGTATGGTATCCACCATTATAGTTGTCATGGTCTCTATGACCATCTGAGACTGGCTCGTTGTTTCAGACTGGGATACCCGGGACCTGTCACGGTTCCATTGATGCATTATCACTAGAGCGCTAATAAAGGTAAGACGATGTTCAAGACGGTTGACTGGAGATGCGGACCTTCGATTCATGGCCAGTGCCTCGATGACTGAATTCGAGCGGCTGGTCTCGACTCCTAGGTTAATTTCAATGGCCCTTCGTAGCTGAAGATCCAGCATCCTTACCCGGGCATCAAGTTGCTCTGGAGCCTGCGATGAATCATTTAGCAACTCTAGTACACGTCCGATCAAGATTGAGGCTTGAAATTGGCGATAGAGATTTGTTTGGGGAGATGATTCTCCAGTTGTAATCTGTTCATTACATTCTCTTTCACAAACCTTCAAGTCGGACAAATGAGTTGACTCGTTTGTTACTCTGGTAATTGGCATGCGACCTGATGTCGGGGATAACAGACAGAATACCCTGGATTGTCAATTGACGTCAGAGGTTGCTTGCTCACATTCATCTTGCATACCTCTCACTAATCACGACAGCCCACCAGACACGGAGGGCCTCTGGCTTGTGCCTCCAAGCAGGGCCCACTTCCATATCCTGTAGATGTTCTTGACAGTGTAGCCCCAAGGTAATACTACTGGAGACACACGAGTAGATTGTATTATACGCATCGTTGATCATCCCATGCCCATACTCGTATGTCGCCAGCAGCACTCCGGCCTGGATGAGTGTGAGTGACGGGTTGTTGGCATTGTCCGCAATTTCACGACAGAAGTAATGCTTTACAGCATGATATTGCTCGTTAGCCATATACCCTTCCGGAGATTGTTTATCAGGACGCTGAACAATGAGACACAGGCACATTAGCAAGAGAAAGTCAGGGGTAAACGGCCGCTCTCGAAACCCTTCCATAAAAGCCTCCTTTTGCAAAATCGGCAGCCACCGATCAACCGTGGCGAAGTAAGTCTCCACATGCTGCAGATAAGGCGAAGGATCATTATGAAAGGACGCATAAGTATTACTGAGCCACGTGGCCCAGGTTTTGGGACGTAAAACTGCTGGCGGGGGTGGTGCGGGGGCGTTGGAGGGGAGCTCGTCAGCGAAGGCCTCGTAATTGCATTTCACCTTGAGTCTATGAGAGGTTTAGCCGAATGTCGAATGCAGCCAGGTTCTAGGCCCCAGATGCAATTGAGAAGAGTGGTTGTCTCGTACCTTGCACACCGCGCACATGTGGGTAAGGCCTTGTCACATCTCCTCTTCCCTGCCTTGCAGATCAGGCAGACCCGAGAAGAATATCCTGAAGGGGCCATTCTGCTGCTGAACTTATCGGATGCGTTGTTTCCAGGACTCCACCGTCCACGCAGCAATGTGCTGATGGGAGCCAGCCTGCCGGGATGTGCAGTGATCCGCCTGTGCGTCCACCACACCGCCTTTCGCTATTACCACCACTAAGCCATTTTAAGTGGCCAAGCTTGCGCACTATTAGCCTAGTCCTGATTCACTGGAGTAATTCCATATAGATAGAAAGCGCCTATGGTGAGGTGTCGCATACTTCTGTCTTCCAGGCCCACACCCGCACCCGCACCCGCACCCGCACCCGCAGCCTGTCAGGCTGCCAGCAACAGCATCGGCAATCGGCAGATCCACATAAATACAATTTGATATACCTAGAACTTCAGCAAGTCCAGAGTAGTGTGCGGATCATCCGCTCCGCAGATGCATCCGCAGGCTTGAGGGGAAACCGTAGAATCATCACCAAGTCATATCTTCTTTCAGTGGGAAGGGAAGAGTTGCAGGTAGGCAGCAGAGCAAACCAAGGTATAAATTATCCACTCCTCCAAGATTCAGGAATAAAATGGATTCTTTGTCCCATAATTTTGGAGTCGCAATCCATACTTCATGTACGAGGGTTCTAAAGATTCAATACCCGAGAACATAAGAATTTCGGAATGGCCATCACCGTGGAATCATTCATGCCCGATCTGTCTGGTCGTGTTGCCCTAGTCACAGGTGGATATTCAGGGTTGTGGGTCTCCCTTTCAACATATCTCTTGAACGGCCCGAATTAACTGACATCAGGAATCCAGGGGCTTCGGAACCAGCATCGAGCTGGCAAGAAAAGGCGCTCGTGTTTATATCGCAGGCCGATCCGAGTCAAAGTACCAAGAAACAGTCCAGACCATTATCGCCGAATATCCTGCCGCTGATGTACGATTCCTGCCTATGGACCTAATGGATCTCGGCAATGTGTCGAGAGTAGCGGAAGCTTTTATGCAGTAAATTGCTCCAGCCTGTCACAATGCTGGGATATATTTTGCTGATAAGTGGTATTATGGTAGGCAGGAAAGCAGATTGCACTTACTTGTTAACAATGCCGGAGTACGATACTCCTATTTCCTGACCACTTGGGTCCTTATCTTGGTCAGATCTAACGGTCACTAGGTGATGTGTACTCCATATAAAGAAACGAAAGATGGGTTCGAGATGCAAATTGCGGTAAGACAGCCCGGAGCTCAATAATTCACGCTCATCATAATTGAGATACTAAGAGTTGGATCCAACAGGTCAACTATATTAGCCACTTTTTACTGACCAAACTCCTGCTGCCCTGTTTACTTGAAGCGGCCGAGGATTCTCCCGATGGAACTGTCCGAGTCGTCAATGTGTCGAGCGATGGCCATGAGAAGCTTGCGCCGAAACGAGGAATTATCTTTGAGGATGTCAATCTGAAAGGCGACTACTCGGTCTGGACTCGATACGGCCACTCAAAATTGGCCAATGTTCTGCATGCAAGGGAGCTGGCCAAAAGATACCCAAATATCATATCTGTTTCCGTACATCCTGGGACAGTCAAGACGTAAGTTGCTGGATCATAAGATCAAATAGAGTGTACTGATTTTTGGAATGCTGGAAGGAACCTCTCACAAGGTCCCCTATCGTCAACCCCTCTTTACCGGTTTGTGAAGCCGTTGGTGGAGCTTGGGGCGCCAGGCCCTCGGAAGGGGGCAGCAAATATCTTATTTGCTGCTGCCTCAAAATCCCTAAGTTCCTTAGATAACGGAAGCTATTTTCTTCCAGTTGGAAAAAAGACAAAGGCAAGTAGGAGCGGAGAGAGTTTAGAGATGGCACATAAACTGTGGGAATGGACCGAGGAAGAGATGAGAAGGAGGGGTTATTGAAGGCCGTGAATGAGACTAGAGACATCCCTGAAACCACGGTGGGTCCCTGATACATACTAGCAAGTTTCAGCATGCAGCATCGGCCCCTGATATTCTTCGTAGAAGCGTAAAATACTTCCATCCCTGTCGCATAAGAGGCAGTTTGTCTGAATCAACTGCCATGAGCGCAAATGCTCTTTGAAGGATAAATGATCCTCGTTCGTTACCGTCACTACATGCGGCAGCTCCAGTGAAAACAATCCAGGTCAGCAATTCGGGGTGCTTTTGGATTAGGAACGATTCATCTATCCTCCCCAGATGTTGTTTGAGCAGGTCTAGCTCCCGCCCCAAGGACACAATTTGCCTGGGCGACAAAAATGGTCGATCTCTCAGCAAATGCCAGAATAGCGAGGCCGATAGATTGCAGCATGCTCTCAATCTGCTTGGGTTATCAAACGCATCTGAGGGTGCAATAAACGACGTGATTTGGGGTTCTTGGTCGGAGGATACAAGGCGTTCAATATCACTAGCGATCGTCACAACATCAGCTTCAATGAGATGATCCAGTTGTGAAACAGTTTCGTAAATGTCTAAAATGGCAGCTATCTCCAATTCAGTCAATAACACCTCCCCTCTCTTGCATGTCGCACTCGTTATTATGGCTCGAAGGATCGACTTGGGACGGACGGCTGGTGGATACAGACATGACCAGACCGGGAGAGTGTCAAAAACACACGAAAAAAAAAGCATAGTCCTGTGCCATGATCAGTACAGATCTGCTCGACTGGTAGGTCCTTTATCGTACAATTTTATGACTCCTAACAACGGTCCAAGTTCGGATCTAACGGCTGGGGTAGCCGACAGGAGCATCCTTATTATGCCCATTTGATGTGAAATAGCTGATTGTTTGTCAAATGTAGCCATCTGCCATTTTTACCAAGTGTCAGGGATATTCAACCACTTAGGGCTAGAGTAGGACTTGGAACGTACACTGTAAAATAACAAAGGAACCACGGTTCCTATAGTAGGGTAGCTCAAGTCAGGATCCTCTCTGGTTAACCTTTCGTTGAGTAATTGAATGGCGCGAGTTTGATGGTGCAATGTAGTCGTGCTGCCCTTGGTACCAGTTAACATGTCAATGGATGCCGAGGCGCTGAACAATGTGGCATGGAACAGGCAAGGGTCTATCATGGCCTTGGCCATCCATTCAGTCGCGAGGTGTTGTGCTAGGCTGTGAGGCGCTGTACTTTCGACAGGCCTAGCCACCGATGTGCAGACTAACTCTCCATCGATTACAGCAATTAGATTCGGAAAATCACAAACAAAAAGGGGTAAGGGTGGGTTAGGCCTTATCACACCCAGGTAGCGGAGTGATCATTCAGCGGATGACTCACAGAACCGAAGCAACTTAGACATATACGGTTGGAACTGGATCGGATAGTCCGCCGGGCTGTCAAGCCTTTGCAAGTACTCCACGTGGCTATTGTAAGGCACTGTATGGCTTCTATTCTTTCCATGTCTCTGAGCGGCCTTCAATAGCTCCGTGCTACCTCCATATGAGCATGTCATGCGAAGTCTAAATCAAGGTCAGCTGTAGATAAGACGAGCCCTACCTCTACGACTCAGATAGATAAATGTCTTACTTTGAGCAGCGGGAACAGACAGGAATAGTCCTGTCACATTTCCTCTTTTGTGTTTGGCATCTCTTGCAAGAGTGCGCATAGTATCTGACGTTGTTGGGTGGTGCAGAAGGAGTAATCACTGCCACACTTGGACGTGGAGACTCATACACGCAGCCTCGACCAGACCTTAGCAGTTGTCAGATAAGTGAGGAAGCCTGCAGCGATCTGTTTGGTCATACTGATAGCAGATGAGACCCAATACTTACTTCTGACATCGCGTGCAGGTAGGAAGAAGCTTGTCACACTGACGTTTCCCGGCTCTACATGGCCGACAAACAAAAGACGCCCTCTCAGCCATTTGAACAATCCTGACAGCGGCTGTGTGGTCAACGAGTACTGGAGCAACCTTGGTGGAAGAGGGAAGTAGTTGAGGATGACAAGTCCGAGGAGGTCGGTCCGTGCTGCCGATCAGCAGCGGCGCCATTCCCGATTGGGATGGGGCCCATGTCCCTTATCAGTCATTGCCGGGAGGGGCTCCCGTTGGACTACTCGCTACCTACTTTGTAGGGTAGGCTGGCGGCACTAGCCCCCGCATTTTGCCCTGGTCAGTGATAAGGTCTCATCCGTCGATTGCTTTCTCCCTCGCATCCGCCATTCACACCACCATCGTCCACCTCTCATTAACCTACTAGCCGCGCATTGGCCTTGACTAGCACACTCTCTGTTAATCAAAATGAACGTCCGGAGCCGCACTGGCTGTTTAGCCTGCAAAAGTAAGTCCATCGGCTTGATTGTCGGCCGCCATGGCCCCCTCCATGTGCTCCTGCTGATAAGACATCCCAGAGCGCAAGCGTCGCTGCGGAGGTAAGATCGACAATCTACTGCACTCATCCTCTTCGTATCTTAGCGCGGTAGAGCTTCCGATCTGACCAATTGTCATTCTAGAGGAGAAACCAGCTTGCAGAAACTGCGTTGTGCGCGGATTCGAATGCCCCTATCTGTCAGAAAATTCTCAATCGATCACCGTTCGGTTCAAGATCTCTCTTTGTATGCACTCTCTCCTTGCCGCTTTGACCAGCATACTAAACAGCTTAGCAAATGGTGCCCGGTTGCCCGTTGAGAAGCAAAGTCGGAGGCACTTTTTGACCATCTCGTCCGGCGATGTCTCCCTGCTGTCATCTGAGCATGACCAAGAAGATACGCCCGCAAGGATTGATGATACTCGCAGTAAAACTGTGCCTGACTGCGCGTTCAACCCAGTCAGACTGGAAGCATCGATCTTCGCTACCCCTCTATTTGACTGCACTGGACTCGAGGAACAACTCTTCCAATACTGTGAGTAGATCGGAGATTGATGAGATATCTCAGCTAATCTAGCCCCCCAGATCTGCAGGTTATATGCCGAGTAAGAGTATTCCGCGATGATCCAAGAAATAAATTTCGATCTCTTGTCGTCCCCTTCTGCCGCGGACGAAGACCATTGTTATACGCGGTTCTGTCCGTGAGCGCCAACGACCGTCGCACAGAGACTATAGCAACACATATAAACTACGAACAGCTCGCGCTATCATACAAATCCCTTGCCCTGAAGTCACTTCGGAAATCTCTATCCGACGTCAGTAATGCCAGCGAGGCATTGATGACCTGTCTCATCCTATGCACCCTGGAAATTTCTTCAGGTTGTCAGCCGGATTGGGTGCGTCACGTTCAAGGCGCCTTCGCCATCATCAATAGCTGCTCTAGCATGATCGACCCCGAGATCCTGTTCTTCGCACGGAGCTACTTCCAATCCCGAGCGATCTTTTTTCGCACAACGGGCTCTCACAACACTGCATCCGACAAGGATCCCGACCCCCTCGCCACTCTCCCACCAGATATCAGCCACTGCATGGACATCTTCTCACGAAGCCTCAACCATGACACCAAATACACCGACGAACGAACCAAAATCCAACCCCATATCGGCTGCTCTCTCAGTCTCCTCGACATCATCGCCCGTGCAACAGACCTCGTCAGCCACAAACAACAACTCCGCCGAAACGGCACCAACTCCTTCTACTCCGAAGGCGAAATGCTACAACGGGTAATGTCACTACGCAGTGAACTCGACTCCCTCCCCAAAGAATACTCCCCGGACAGCGAGTACCTAACAACATGCGGACAATGTTTCCGCTTAGCCGCAGACCTATACCTGCAACTGGCATGCGATATTCCCTTATCCCAACCAACCCTCCAGACCATGCTAAGCAATCTTCTCGACCATATTGGTCAAGTCATTCGCGAGGATCAGGAAAGACAGCTATTCCCAATGTGGCCGCTGTTTCTGGCCGGGTGTTTGTCCACCACGGATGATGATCGTGTGCGCGTTTTGAATTATTTCACGTATCTTTCTTATTCGTGGCCCGTTAGCAATGTGGCGATTGTACGAAAGGCCATGGAGACGGTTTGGAAGTTTCGGGATCTAAACCCTCATGACTGTGGGAGTGGGAGTGCGACTGGAGGTGGGTTCGATTGGCAGATGATTATCAATCGGATGCATTGGAAGTTGGCCTTGTCGTAGCTGGGATGCCAGCTACAGCAAGTATCACCACACTGAATAGAAATCAATAAATGCATTCGCTATCATCTCATATACTACTACCAGTTGAAAGTCTCTCTATCCTACAGCTTCGGTCCCGGAATAAGTCTAATCTCCTCAAACTCCCTTGTCTCGCCCAACCGCCAACTCACGTCCCCTTCCCACTTGCCCTTCTTCTGCGCTCCCCCCTTCCACTTCCACCGGTTCACCCCCTGATTTCTCTCCTTGAGCAACGTATACACCCAGTCGCCCACAATAGGAAGCATCTTGAACAAATGTCCCGAATCGCCCGACAAAAGAACCACCGACCCTTCCGTCTCCGGCACAAAGTCCACAATAAACTCCGAATCACTCGTATCCGCAAACCAACACAGTTTCTTCTCCACGAAAGGTCTATCAGCTAGCTGGGGCAGTGTCTCCCGAAGTAACCGTCTCATGCGCTTCTCGTCCTCAGCCGGCAGAACATTCTCGCTTTCCTGCAGCGTGGCAGGCGGGTAAGACACCCCCGACGCGCGATCCGTGTTGATATAGCCGCCTCCCATGGGGCAGATCTTCAACAGATTAGTCTTCGGATCCGGCTCGAAGAAGAATCCCAGATCGCGCGCATAAGTCACAGGAATGCCGCGGAGCATGGAGGTTTCATCGTCGGTGAGTTTCACATGCCCGAGGGACCAGGACTTGGCGACGACTTGGCCGCCTGCCTCCGGGACGAGAGTTGCTGCGGCAGCGCCGATGGCCACGACGGCGAGACGACAGGGGTGGATTTGGCCATTACCTGTGCGGACTCCCGTGACTTGTTTCTTGTTTGTGTTGTCGTAGATGAGCTCGGTTACTTGTCCGATTTGGTCGCCCAGGAAGAATTTCACGCCCCTTGCTGCGGAAGCTTCGTAGACCGCTCGGAGAGCGTTTGCGGAGTGGGCGTATCCGGCTAGTTGGTTGAAGTAGCCGTTCCACCCGGGGAGAGGGCCGGTGAGTTGCCAGGCTACGTTGCGGATGTCGGTGGGGGTGGTGATGGTGGAGAGCTTGCCCTTGTAGGTGGGATGGGTGCGGATGGAAGCGAGGAATCGGTTCATGGTTTGGGTGGCTTTCTCGGGGGCGGAGCCAGAGACGAGGTGGAGGAAGCCGGTCTGGTGGTAGTGAGGGGCGTAGAGGGGGGTTTTCCAGCCTTCGATGGCTTGCTTTGTTATGGTGAGGATAGGTTAGTTGTGTGGATGGGGGAGGGAGGGGAGGAGGCCATACAAGGGTCAGTTCGGTGTACCATGGGTCTTCGTATTCTGCGCGCACGATCTTGTTGATGTCGTGGCCTGCGGAATAACGGGCGGGAACTTGGGTGTCTTTTTCGAAGACGGAGATGTTGGTGAAGCCATTGCTGGAGAGGTGGAGGGCTGTGGCGAGGCCGAAGACGCCAGCGCCGATGATGGCGATAGGGTCAGATTTGGAGGTTGATACCATGGTTGTGCGCAATGGTAGGTTTAGGTCAGTGGTTGTTGGTAGTTAGCAGAAGCATGGAGGTTTGGTCAATGCATTGGTCATCGGGATATATATACTAGTAGTTGGTTCGGAATTTGAATCATACCACGTCCACTATGTTGTGATCCTGAGAAGGCCGTGTGCCTCCCTCTCGGCCCACCAAACTGCAGGCGCATATTTTGACCGTGAATTCACAGATAGCCAGCTTATCGATGTGGCTCGAGCTCGGTGCATCCAGGATTGCGGGTTAGTCCAGGCGATACATACCGGTTACACTATCTTACTGATCGTCGATCGAGATTTGTATCATGCGGGGCTGCGTTTTGGAGCAGTTGGCACGATCCGAGGCGCAGTGGGGGGTTTAGCGTGGATGAGGATCGCCGGTTAGTTTAAGCGACGGGCTGGAAATCGGCCCCGGTAACGGCTGTATGTGACATGTGTCTTATCTACCCCTCAGCGTATTGATGTCTTGGCCGGACTTGAAGAAGGATCGATAGGAGATGCGGGGTATCAAGCCTGTATCTTATCAGGTGCACCGGTTTCGAACGTAATTGCTATCGTTATGTGAGCTGTTTGCTGAAACCCGTCGTTGATGTGGACCCGGGCCATTGTTTTGTGTTCATCAATCTAGAGCATATGCTGCTGGCACAACGTTGTCTCAAAAACCTGATGACATGATGATATACTGGCGAGGTGGAGGTTTAAACGAACTAGTACATAAACACATGCCATAATCACCTAACCAGAAGTCTGTAGCATAAAACACGGTTGAATTACGGACCAGATGCTGCAAGGTAGCTGACACGAAGAGAATCAATCAATTGACACTGCTATTATATATGTACACCAACACCAATCCCTTTTGAATCATGGCATGCTCATAACTTTTACAACCGTTACTCATTGCTTGGGTACCGGAAGCCAGTCAAAGGGAAGAACTCCTCCTTGATAGTTCTGGGGCTGGTAAAGCGCAGAACAACGTTGGCGCTGCCAGCCTTATCGTTGGTCCCACTGGAGCGACCGCCGCCAAATGACTGTTGTCCGATCAAGGCCGCAGTGGTTTTGCAGTCTGTGACGTACTAGTTAGTAAAAGTAAAGGCATAGTCGCATAGGTTACTTACTGATATAGAAGTTTCCAGCCGAGTACCGCAAGGTATCTTCGGCTTCACGGATGGCACTCCGATCAGCTGCAAATACAGCGCCAGTCAAGGCAAACCCGCCGCCACTCTGGTCGACCTTTTTCAGGGTCGAAGACCACTCTGCGTCAGGATAGACATAGACAACCAACACTGGTCCAAAGATTTCCTTGTCAAACAGCTCATGGTTGATGTCCTGGGCTCGGTACACAGTAGGGTGGACGAAATAGCCGGTTGAACCATCGTACGTACCACCGGCAATCAGCTCTAATGAGGGATCTTTGTTGCTGGCGTCAATTATGGACTTGATCTTCTCAAAGGACGCTTTGTGAATCACCGGGCCCATGAAGGCCCCCATGTCCTCGGGTGACCCGATGGTGATGTCGTTGATCTCGGATTTCAATTTCGCCAGGAACTCCTGTGCCCGGGACTCCGGGAGGTACAGTCGAGACGTAGCTGAGCACTTTTGCCCTTGGTACTCGAATGCACCTCGGAGAGTGTGGAAAACAGCACTATCAATATCGGCAGTGGGATGGACCAGGTGGAAGTTCTTGCCGCTGGTCTCACCAACCAGGCGAGGATAGTCCCGGTAGACCTTCTTGCCGATGTTCTCGCCGACCTGAGCATACAAAGAACGGAAGACATCCGAGGAACCTGTGAAGTTGAGGCCCGCAAATTCCCTGTGTCCGAGGACTGTCTGCGTGATCTGCTCTGCATCGCCAGTAACGAATTGGATCACATTGGGAGGTAAACCAGCTTCGAGGAGAATCTTGTAGACGAGCGAGCTTGCGTATACATTGGAAGGTGACGGTTTCCAGATCACCACGTTACCCATGAGTGCTGGACCACTGACAAGATTTCCACCAATTGCAGTGAAGTTGAAAGGCGAGACGGCATAAATGAAACCTTCCATGGGTCTATAATCGACACGTCTATTGATTGTCAGCATCTGAGCGTACTGGGGATCTCAACGGTTTGCCTTACGTCCACATCCCATCAGTGCCCCGATCAGGCTGCTTCCCCAAGATCTCGGCAGCATAGTTGCAGTTCAAGCGAAAGAAATCGGCCAGTTCGGCAGCGGCGTCAATCTCTCCCTGCCAGACATTCTTCCCTTGTCCCAACATTGTAGCAGCGATGAGCTCATATCGGTATTTACCCGCGACAAGCTCCGCAGCTTTAAGGAAGATAGCGGCCCGATCAACAAAGGGAGTATTCTGCCATGATTCCTTGGCCGCCAATGCTGATTCAATTGCTTCGTTAATTTGCGCGGGGGTATTCAGAGGGTAGTTGGTGAAGGTAGTGGAATGCTCTGCGGGCAGAGGTTGTTGCAACGTATTGGAGACCGATAGAGCTTTGCCGCTGATGAACGATGGGCTTTCAAGCGGAAGTTGTGACTTCATCTGCTTCAAAGCTTTCTCGACTTGCGCTCTTTCGGGGGAACCCCTAGCGTAGTCCAACTAGAGGGAGTGGTCAATATTTTCGCCTGCTACAGGATGATAACAGACTCACATTGGGCTCATTCCTGGCAGCTGGTAGACGAAAAGGTGCAGTTGCAACACCTCTGGATCTAATGACCGGAACCTTTCCGACACGGCGTCCTAAGGAGCGCACACTTGGTGATGACTGAGACATGGAGAGCTTGAAGGCCATATTGACTATGGGAGGAGGTGATGCGAAGAGAACGAGTTGGACACGGATCTGAGAGAGACAATCATGGTGAACATCATGCTTCTTATGCTTCAGGCTCGCTATTGTATCCGAACAGGCGACGGGTTTAGAGGCCGAACTTCGGCCAGGCTGGCAGTGAGGAGAGTGAGGAGAGTGAGGAGAAGACGGGTAAACTGGCCCGCTAATGAGCGTCGGGTAGACTAGCCGTCCGCTGGAGATCTCCCTAATGCCCGCGGCTCCCTCCTTCCTTCGGCTTCGCATCCCGACCCTCCCGATAAGCCAGAGCGTTATCTCGCCATCACAACTGATCGATAAGCGTCTATCGCGGGGCTGGATGAGTATGCCAGGCTCAAGTGTCCCCAGATGACCCTCTTGGAGTAAAACATGTGCAGCCAAAAGCACCGCCAGGGTCTGGAGCCTGTCATTGACCTTCAGCCACGTTTATTTGGCGCATATTCAACGGTGGGTGGAATGGGAGGCTTCCCCAAGAACTCTTCAGAAAATCTCGACAAGAAAAGATAGCTTCCTGATTGACACGCTCCAAAAGCACGGTATCTATATAACCGGACGGTGCGTCTGAAAAGCAACTGAGTGTCGCGAAGCCCAAAATGTCGCCAGACCCTGTCAACGCGCAGCCATTGCACACTGGTGCCTGGAATAATAACTACTCGAGGCAGCTGGCTGGAGATTTTGTCGCAGGATCGCTATCAGCGACTCTTATTGCTCCTATTACTACTGTCATTGATCGGTTAGCCTGCTGAAATGGAGATCACAAAGAACCATGCGCTGATGACAATTCTAGGAGTGTTGTTGAAAGACTCTCCTCAAATCAATCGCTTCTGAGTACACTCCGCACCAACGCAATTTGTTCCATCCTCCAACCCAGAAAATTTTATATTTCCAGGCCATTCTTCATTGCCTGGTCTCTCTACGCAGCAACTTATGTCACTGCGAATGCCACCGATACGAGCCTCAGCCATCTCCCCAATATAGCAGAGACGTCAACGATTGCCAACTTTGCAGCAACATTCAGCTTTCTTCCAACGTATGTTGTCAATGTGTCCATGGGGATCCTAAAGGATATACGGTTTTCCCAGATCTATGGCGATCCAAACACCACCCACAAACGACCGCCTTCGATTCCTCGGGCGGCATACATGGCTTTTCTTCTCCGCGATAGCATCACGATCTCCAGTTCGTTTACCTTGGCCCCTCAGATGGCCTCACTCATACCAGATTGGATCACTGCCGACCTCCATGCCAAGAGGACAATTACCCAACTCGCACTGCCCGCTCTGGTGCAATATGTGAATACTCCACTTCATATGATTGCGTTGGATTTGATTGCCCGTCCGCAAGTGGCCACCATGGCAGAGAGATCGGCTCTGATACGAAGCGGCTGGGCTCAATCATCGTCGGTGAGAGCAGCGAGAACGCTGCCGGCTTTTGGGGTTGGATGTGTAGTGAATGCAGATCTGAGAGCGCTCCTCCATGAACAGTGGATGATTAGGTAGAGAGAATACGAAAACATCATCTGCATCTGTGGGACAACCATAGAAGAGGATGCGTCCTACAGCGATCGTCATCAGCAGACCAAGCCACTGCCAGAGGCGGCTGCGCTAACCACTGGTTCTCGACTGCAGTAGCGCAGTGGGTGGAACTGTACGGTAAGGGTTGGTATCGGAGGCGATCTCCTACTTGGTGCATCTGGTTATCTCCTGCGCATACGCTAACCGTTTCCCTAAGGTTTTGCTAGACCTGATACGACATGGCTTTCCTCTATCCGGTGCTCTTCAGCTCCTCTTTTCCGTCACCTAGCGCTCTCGGTGGAGCTGTCTGCCCCCCCTGCTTTGGATGAGATAAGTACGGGATACCGAGTACAGCTACTTTGATTAGACGCCAATTACTCAACCAATCTATCGTATCTCACTGACCTATTTCCCCAGACACTAGACTATGCTTATCCCCGCACTGTATCTTCCCGTGCCCCCATCTATCCAATCAGACCATGGCTTTGCCATATCTATCCACGAGCTTCCGCTGCGGAATAAAGTCTCGCCAGGTATCATTATCAGTCTCGGTATCAAGAGATCAAGTGCAAAGATAGCAGGTACGTCATGCCAATAGGATGTAGACGGATAGCCAACAAACGGCAGGTATTGGTCGACTATGCCCATAAGGAATGCATTATCGCCGATGCCTCAGGCATACACGTTTCGACGGCCTCCTTGGTCGACAGCATTACGAAGTGCTAGTCAACTGGCTCAAATAGACCAGACATTCTCGGATCTGACTTGCGGGGTTCGCTATTCTTCTTTCTTGAGCGAGTTCATCTGACTCCAGTCTCTGGATAGTCTCATATACAATAGTCAATCTACTTTTCCTCGCAGTTGATCATATCAAGAATATGAGTGCTACAATGGAATCGAGAGATCTTGCCGAGATTCACAACACCAATACCTATGACTATAACGCCGGAGATGTGGAGAAAAAGCAGCATTTAGACGATACCTTGCCTGAAGAAGAAGATCCTTTCGGAAACGAGGAGTTTGCGGAGGTGAAATATCGTACGCTGGGTTGGTGGTAGGCTTCATCTCCCCTATCTATCCACCGAGTATACCGGCTCTATATCTAACCTTTCTATCTATCACGCAGGCAATGTGGAATACGTGAGCTCTCCTTAGTCTAACCGGCCATTCAGGAAATGGACTAATCCTTTGATACCAACAGTCATGGTTGCAGAGAATGTCTCCATAGGAATCTTGTCCCTTCCATCCGCTTTTGCAACGCTGGGTTTTGTCCCGTAAGTTGCTCGCTCACTTGAAGGGTTGAAAGCTAAGGTCTCTAGATCTATCATCTTGCTACTTGGAATATCCGGTATTTCATGGTACACTGCCTACGTTATCTGTCAGTTCAAGCTACGATACCCGCATATTCATAGTATGGGCGATGCCGGTGAGGTGATTATGGGTCGATTCGGACGTGAACTGCTTGGTACTGGCCAACTGCTGTTCCTGATATTCGTCATGGCTAGCCATGTATTGACCTTCACGGTCCTGATGAATACTCTGACCGAACATGGCACCTGTACAATCGTCTTTGGAGTCATCGCGTTGGTGGTTAGTTGCATCGGAGCCCTACCACGCACCATGGGTAATGTATACTGGATGTCAATTGCATGTAAGGAGCATCCACCTCATATACCTGACGCATCTAAATCTGGCATCGAGTTAACTTCCCTCCTTTTAGCTTTTCTCAGCATCGTGGCAGCCACCGTGGCCACGATGATCGCGGTGGGTGTAGAGTATAAGGGCTCAGTTACCCTTGCTGTGACCACCCATCTCAGCTTCAACAAAGAATTCCTGGCCGTCAGCAACCTTTTCTTTGCATATGGTAAGCCATCCCGACTAATACTCCGTTTGCTAGAACCTGACTAACATACCATATTACTCAGTGGGACATGCCTCTTTCTTCGGGTTCATCTCCGAGATGGACAAGCCGCGCGACTTCACCAAGTCATTATCGGTGCTCCAAATAATCGACACCTCTCTATATCTAGCCAGCGCCATAGTGATATATCGCTTTGTTGGTCCAGATGTTGAGTCCCCCGCCCTGGGCTCAGCAGGACACCTCATGAAAAAAGTGGCCTATGGCCTAGCCATCCCAACTGTATGCCATTAGCCATCTCCAGCAAGACTCCTACTGACTCAAGTCCTTCAGGTTCTCATCGCCGGAATCGTCAACGGCCACGTTGCCAGCAAGTACGTGTACGTGCGCATATTCCGTGGCTCCGACCACATGCACGAGCGGAGTCTACTTTCCATCGGGTCCTGGGTCGCTATTGGTGTCATCTCGTGGATAATCGCCTGGGTAATCGCCGAGTCTATCCCAGTCTTCAATGATCTTCTGAGTCTGATTGTACGTGACTTACTCCACTCTCTCACAACCACAAAAAAAATACTAACCACCCCTCTCTTTACAGACCGCCCTATTCGGTTGTTGGTTCGCCTGTAAGTCCACAATAACCCATCCTCCCCTACCCTGAACAAATAGTACTATACTAACCCGGCTCCATAGACGGATTCCCCGCTATATTCTGGTTCGTCCTAAACAAGGGCTCCTGGTTCGCATCAACAAAGAAAATCCTTCTGAGCATGGCTAATCTCTTCATCCTGGCTATGGCCATCACAATCGTACGTCTATCTCCATAATCATCATCATCATCATCATCAGACCTTCGCGCGTCACCTATACTGACAGCCCAATAGTGCGGATTAGGCTTATATGTCTCCGGTGATGCGATCAGTCAAGATAGTAATAGCGCTGTCTGGACCTGTGCTAATAACGCTGACTGAGCCTCGTGTTTGGCTCTTTTCAGATGGGTTTGCCCTAGTGGGTATGTAACTAGTAGCTATATACCACATGTGTGATGATAGTCGATGTTTTGTTTTTTTTCCCCCGGTTTGATGGGGTTATGATGTTCCCAGGTAGAAATACTATACTACTGTATTTGTTCAATTTAACTAGTTTTGCCTTGGATCATTAGTTAGTACTTGTCGGTGGAATTTCTCAAGTGGAATTGAATATTGTTTAGTTAGTGGTAGTATTTATAAATTCATAGAACTAGAGAGATACTGCGTGAACTTTAATGTCTCGATAATCAATCCGGTTCAGTTATTCAAGCTAGGAAGAATAAAAGAATAGATACTAGTTAGTAACTTGCCGCCGCATGTTGAAATCGATCGAGCCCGAGGCAAAATCTAGTATCCTACGAGAGTATCTAGGTGAGATGATAGATTTGCATAGCTGGTTTCGTTAAAGAAGGAGGATGTGATTATTGTCATTGTAGAGGTGAAATTAGGAATGGGTCAGATCGGAATACGGAGTACGGAATAGTGATTCATCAAGAAGCGTTCTTCATTCCCAGCCTGTGGGGATTAGATTCTCGTCGTTACTTTTGATCCAAACACTAAAATATAGGATATCTATATGAACACAGAGAAGAAGGCTGAAATGTCCCGTGGGACGATACAGTGGTATCAAGTTGAAGGGTAAGATAGGTGTAAAGCAAGGGCTGGCGTGTGCTTGTCATGAATAGATGAGCAAATCTGAGAGCCGTGATTCGTAAGCCCATGTGCGACTGGTCACTCTGACGAAGATCAGCGTTGCTAGGAGACGTGATCAGAACCAGCTCGAGTGAGCGATAGACGCTGGGAATTCAGGCCGAAATAGCTGACTCAAAATGGCTGTCAAGGCATAGGCGGGGTGGTATATGGATGCCAGGGTTGCCACGCACGCAGTCATGGGGCAAGTGTTCTTGGTCGGGAGGGATGTTCGTCTGAGGCAAACTGGAAGAGCCTCGTAAGATGCCGCCGAGGTGAAGCACTCATGGTTCTCGTGTAAGAGCGTGTATTCTATGGTAGAGCGATTCCATGTGGCGCTCGGCTCCGTTGTCGCAACTCATTGGACCTTGCGAAAATCGCCGCGTAGGGATGTGATGAGTTTTGGTGCTCATAGAGATGGATCGTCCTTCCAGGTGCCTAGTAAACATGTCAGCGTCCATACCAGCTTTCGGAAAGTCAGAACTGCATACCTCCAAAGTGATGTTTGACAAACGCCATGGGGTCATCAATATCGCCAGCGCCCATTTGGTGCACTCCAGGACTGAAGCTCGTGATGGGCAACACCACCACATCTCCCACCTTCTTGTATCCTTGCTGATTCGTAAAATCTTCGTAGGTAACATTCAAAGTGGAGCCGGGTTCAATGTTGAAGTAGTCCGGGTTATTGAAGTACCGGAAAACGGCATCCGTCCAAGCACCCGGACCAGTGTACTCCATCACGGTCTTGTCCATCTTGCCAGTCTTCAGGATCCCTGCTTTCTTCATCCGCAGGGTCTCCTCGGTAATGTATGACACGATATCACGCATGATGGGATGCCCCGGTTTGGCTTGGATGGTCCACTGACAGAACTGGATTCTGCGTGCATACCAATCATGCCAGTCGGGACGGTCAGGATCAGCCTCGATGCCGACCACTGCCCCAACTGTAGCCAGGTCGAGCTCGGACGGCAGCCAGTCGGACGCGGGCTTCAATGCCGTCGTATCGATATCGCTGTAGATTCCACCACGCGCCAGAAGGATCAAATAGCGAAAGAAATCGGCCTTCAAGACGGGCAAGGGCATGGAATCATACGCCTCATACACATCAGGAACAGCGCCGAACAGATATTTGATCAGATGACGCTGCGTGTCATCCGGAATAACCTCGTGAACGAATCCAGGATGTAGCTCGGACCAGCTGGACTCCGGATCACGAAGACTTTCGCTGAAGAACATCGACGAGGGCGTATACTTCCATGTTTGCCAAATGTATGCAGGAAACTTGGCTTCCAAGTCGTAAGGGAAATGGTAGCGCAAGCGATCGCGCAAGGGGGCGGTCGGTGGGGGCATCAGCGGTAGCTGTTGTACGGCGTCCTTGTCTCCCCCCTTTTGGTCGCCCGTTTCTTGATCCTCATTGTAGCTGTGTCCTGCGGGGACTGACTCCGGAGACGGAAGGGAAGAGGCGGGATGTGAGGATCTCAGGTAGACGATGAAGGTGATCAACAGAACAGCCGCGAATAGCGACTTCCGGAAGGTGAGCATCGCGGTGGAAGTATGGAGGGGATCGCAACTCGGTTGGATTGTCGCACAGGAGCAATGAGTTGGCATGCAGCTGGCCGATGTAGGATCGCTACCGGTTTCTCCGCAGCCGCCGTCGAACGATCCAAGAAGATCAAAGCCAGGCAACGACGTTACCAGATCCAGGTATGAAATGTAAGTCCAAGCGCGTGTCGTCGAGGAAGCTGTCAGAAACCACGCATGTCTGTTGCCTGGTGGAACGCGACTGGGAGGATTGTGCTGATTGGTAAGAAAAGCGTCAAAGTTTCGGGGATTGCGCGGTCGCTATGGCCGGGGGCTCCGTAAACAAAAAGACAACAATTGACCGGAGCGGGCGATTGCAGAGCTGCCTGGCAGCGAAGGATCGCTTTGAGGAGGGAAGCAGGCCAGGAGCAAGAACCGCGGAAGAGAAAAGGCCAGCTGGGGGGGTTGAAGGAAGAGGAGGGTGCAGAAGAAAGAAGATTGAGCTCGGCCTAAGCAGTGGAGCCAAGTGACGACGGCGAGTTGGTGGCGTCAGACGGCGGGCGCATCGGCTGATAAGCATTTGCCCGTCAAACCCTCCAAGCCCTTTGGCGGTTGCTGTCAGGGGCTGCAGGCCAGCATTATAAAGTCGCTCAATCCTCTGGCAGACTGGCAGTGCCACGGAAGATGGCCGTGGAGTCCACTGGTTCCTAGGATTGACTTTGCGACGTTGGCATCCACCCTCGTTCGTCTCCGCAACGGGACAGGATCGGCCGGTTGCATTGATGGATGGAAGGAAGATTGCTCCGTCGGGAGTCGGGAGGTGGTGTGTGTCTCACAGGAGGGGGGATCCGTGATGGCTTAGTTCCGATAACCTTTGCATGCGAGAGGTGGTATTGCGCGCTCCCCCCCCCGCCATCTTTCGGTCGTGTCGCCGGTTGCGGCCTTGATCGCAACCTGTTCAGGGACATCCCGGCCCACCACTTGGTCTAGATTCCACAGACCACAAGGTCCTGCTGGGCTCCCTGATACCGAAGGTACCTAAAGGTTACTTCGACCCTCCAGGCTGACCCTATCTACCTAGCACCTACCTAGGACCTCCTTTGCATCTCTCATCCAAAAGAGAAGTGGGTTACGTATTCCGGCACTGCGTCAGCCCCGTGAAGCCGCGTCATACGCTGAGCCGGCCTGCAGGCCCGGCTTGGCTTCGGCGCTTAGTCGACGGCACGGACAGGATCCATACCGTGCATGACTCGCCCGTTTGTCGGGTAGTGGAGGGACCACCTCTTCCAGGCCCTTCCAACAAGTACATAGCATATATCAAATACCTAAACTCCAACCCTATAATATAATTACCACGTTAATACTGACATTGACTTTATAGCATAGATCCTACCTCTGCCCTCTCCCAACATCTTCCCATTCACCCTATAGATCTGATACTCCTCCACATTTGATCACGCGTGAAACCAAGGAAAATGAACTTCTGACCGATCTTGCCTCATGCACATCTTCTGACAGGGCTCCCTCGACTTAGAGCTATATCAAAGCGAATCATCCAGAGTCCGTCGAGATTCTCCTCATTGCCTTCCTCTTCGGTGTTAATTTCAAGCCTTGTGAGAATACGGATCCCCAAACTATCCCTGCCTCGGACTTTGACACGCATATTAACACCGGTTTCCTTTGGCAACCAGCTTTGTGGAAGAAATAAAAACGTTCTCATTCATGTACAAAGGAATTCATTCACTTTGATGGGTGAAAGACTGGTATGGCTTTAAGCAGAGTAAATAGTGGAGACTCTTCCTGGCCACTTCTGTTGGCTTTTCACCCTTGGTCAAATTGAAGCCTACTACGAGTCCTGTTTCTCTTCACTTAGGTCTACCTTCACTTCCATCCACCTGGCTCCATGAATGGCGTTCAAGTTAAAGACTATTTCATCGCTCTGAGAGAGCTTCTATCTCCGCTTCTTAACATCCACACTCCTTCGGCCAACATCCTCGGCGGTCATAATGATTCATCCGAGTAAATACTCGATATAAACATGAAAATGAGATCGAAAGCATACTGGTCACAGGTTGACAAATTATATACTATCTTCAAACAACATTCCGCACGAAGATTCGGAATTCTAATCCCTGGGTTTATCTAATAAACCGCTTATAGGATAGCAAAAAGAGAAAACTGGCTTCGCTCCCAACTTTTGAAAGAAAATAGAGAGCCTTCTACTCCAGCAATATGACAAGAATATCAGTTCACTGATATAACCAACCTCTAAGCCTCTAATCCAATACTTTATGCCACCAATATACTATTTTACCCTCAATGACAGTTCTAATAACACCAGGGTATTTTTGCTAATATTCTTCTTATAATAGTTTGGGGCCCTTCAACGATAGGCTAGCTGATAACAAAACCACGTGCGCGTATCCAATGCTCAAAACATGGTGTTTCTCTTCACCAAGACCATCTCACATCCTACCTGGACACCTCGCATACCCTCAACCTCCCACCTTCTACCCATTCATCTTCCTCTTCCCATAAACTTTTTTCTCACCATGGATTCTCGTTGGTCTATCTCTGTGGGTATCTGCTAGATTTAAGTGAGCCACGACCAGGCCATGACATTTCAGCCGGCCACTGCTTGTCGAATTTTCTTATAAATACTTACAACTTGGAGAAATATCCCCTCGATGATGTGAGTTCGTCGTCACTATGGAATCGTCGACTGAGAACCAAAACCGTGGGTCATGCCACCTAAAATCACCACCAGCCGTAACTGCCTCATCAACATAAATTTCTTCATCAAGGAAGGAACGAACCGTGTAACATAGAAATCAAGACCTTTTGATTGCTACTTTCACTTGTAAGTGATCCTAAACATGTTCGTTTCTTGATGCAGTATGGCTGGCCAAACCACGGCCGATCCAGAAGCCGATCGTGAGCGGATGCCGCCGTCTTCTTTGCCAGCAAGCAGCAGACGCTCCTCAATATCAAGCTCCCCATAAAGTCGCCCCAAAACCCTCTCTAGCCACCAGATCAAAAGGTCTGCTTCTATGCAGGCTCGTTCCTCGCGTGCTATGTCGCCGACATCGAGCAATAGTTGTCCGAAGTCCGATGACTTCCCAAAGGCTACGCAGGCTGAGGTCAAACAACTTTCAGACGATATCTGTTGGGCATGTGAGACACGAGGGACTGATGTTTACCATGTAATTGCGAAAGAGGATAAACAAGTACGTGTTACTATGGCTGCAGTCTCGAAACGCAGGGTAATAACCATAGCTACGACCACTTCAATCGATATCATGATCCTGGATTCGTCTTTATACCCATCGACCTGCAGTACTTCATAAATTTCGAACTAGAGGATCGAAAGAAGAGGCTGCCCGAATCTTATTTATGTCGGCAAGTCCCAACCAGTTTAATGTACAGAGATTACCTGGTGAAGCAGAAGAAGATCCCAGAGAATGCGCAATATGGGCTTTACCGACCTATTCTTATGCAAAATTGGGGCCCAGATGAGAGTCTCTCCTTCGTAGATGCCGGCTTGAAAGGCCCCAAAGAGTGGCATGGAGCGCCAGTTGCTACATTACGGCGAGCAATCCTAGCACTCGGGAGCGCTAGAATCACCTTAGTGGACGAAGTGACCGTGAATCAGCTTTCGACTAACCGAAGACTCGATTAATGCCAATCTGGCCACATTCATTCAACGTCGGAGAAAACGCCCGAATAGAGAGGATGGCGATTACGATGGTAACGATGATAACAACGAACAACCTGAGAAGAAGAGGTCGAGGGGGAATTCAACGCAGGCAGATGAGCCGGACCACATGAATTATGCCGACTTGGATGTCCGCCAGTATCTCATTTCTACATTCAAGGAAGAATGGATGTTGGGCCCCCAATTACACCACCGAACAAGCTATTCGGCGCCTTGGTCCAGTATTCGCTCACCATTGATGATGACGATGAAAAGTATCAGGAGTAGCCGCGGGCATGTATTACTCTCTATTTTTAGAGTACTATTGCTTGAATTCAATGATGGCTGGCTGGGATAGTGTCTCCTGCATACAGGAAGATAGGCTAGGTGTGGCTTTTGCTAATCGCCTTAGTAATGTTGTCTTAGCTTTCTAGAGGTTGAAGCCATTTAATGAAATTGCTATTCGGGAGACTGCCAATCGATCGGGATATGTTTCAAGAATTTGGTCCGAGGGAGTGTATAAAGGATGTCTTCAGCTCAAAGCCACGCAGTCACCCACAATGGCTTCGTAGATTTTATCCTCTTTGGAGTTCCTTGCTGGTATTGACAGTCGCATACAGGATTTCCAGCCGTGCTGAGAGTCCTTCTGGCGGTAATGGATTACGGGTTGAGATGATTCAAAGCGATGAAATTGAGGGTTCCTAATAATATGAGGTAGAACACTCATCGTAGTTAACCACCACCGCCGTGGCAGTTAGCGGCAGCCTCCCACAGTGCCCTAATTCATTGTGCTCCAGGTTCCTCATGTCGGGGGTCACGTGTAACACGTGGAGCATCCCCGAGCGCTGAATGGCTGCGGGAGGCGATGCCCAGAAATGGCTTGGCGGCATCCATCCGCTGGCAACCTCGGATCGGTTCCCGGATGGCACTGGAAGTTCTACGGAGCCCAATATGACGCTTCCGTCGATGACCTCTCCAAGCCTGCTTCCTTCCAAGCGACACAAAAGCGCGCTGTCGTTGTATCTGACTTCGAGCAGCCCCAGGGTACCGGTCAATGAGCCTATAAATGGAAGTGCTGCGAATCAAGCTAACTGACCCGACCGCTGATATAACGACTACCTTATTTCCTTTGAGCTCGGTATACGGGGGAATCCCTTCCGTTCCAGCCGAATAAGGCAGATTCTCCGTTCTTCCATATTCGCGACTCAACGGGTCGGTAACCCTCAGGAGGCCGCTGATAAGTGCCGATTGTCGACATGGTTGACGGTGGCTGATCGCCCTGATCATTGACGGCTTAGGAATGGTCAGACCGGCGAGTCTCGGCCGGTCGGTTTCACAATGGCTTGCGTGCTTCCCTCCGGATTGTCACCACCAGATCCTGTCACCCCTCGATGCATCCGTTATCGCGGGCCTAGATTCCTCTCATCTCCAATGGCATCTCCCATTGGCTCAGATAGCTAGCACCTCGCACTCTGACATCCGACGACATACTGCGGATGACACCCTGCTACGACACATTTCCTGGTTCGCGTGGGCGGATGTCACATCGCAGAAAATAGGTGCAGGTTGATACCATGAAAGGCATCCGCTCAATCCCGAACCGCGATAGGAGCCCACACACAACATGGATCCAGTCCGCACAATCCAATGCAAGCGCAGAGGAGGAGATAGAGGGCATAACACCATCGAAGCTGCCTGGTCCAGAAGACCAAGCAGGCGCAAAAGCCTCCATGTTCTGGAAGCGGAAAAAGGTGGTATGGCTGGTTATCCTGGTTTCCTTTGGTGTAGCCATTGTCATCGTGGTGATAACTGTCCCGGTAGTCCTTCTGGTCGATAAAAACTCGAGCGAGGATCCTAGCTACCACAATCAAGCAAATCGCCCAATCCGCGTCGTGGATGATTTTCCCGATCCTGGCCTGGTCCACGTGAACGGCACGTGGTATGCCTATGGTACAAACGCCGCAGCTGATAATCCCAGTGTTGCCCATGTCCCAGTGGCTACATCGAAGAACTTCACTGTTTGGACCCTACTCCCGGGATACGACGTCCTGCCGACCCTCAGCGGTTGGGAAACGAACATCAACCACTACGCCCCGGACGTGATTCAACGGGTAAGTTCGGGCCGTCCTCCGAACCAACTACCACTAACAGCGAGCATAGGAGGACGGCCGATTCGTCCTTTACTACTCTGGTGAACTGAAAGACTGGCTACGCCACCATTGCGTCGGTGCCGCAGTCTCAAACGGAACAAATCCCCTGGGACCTTATGTGCCACGCAACCAAACTCTCGCATGCCCCCGAGACCAAGGCGGCGCACTCGATCCAGCTCCATTTAAAGACGCCGATGGAACTCTCTACGTGGTCTACAAAGCGGACGCCAACAGCATTGGACACGGAGGGGACTGTAATAACGGCAAGAAACCCATTTTATCGACGCCAATCATGCTCCAACAGCTTCAAACCGACGGAGTTACTCCCGTTGGTGATCCAGTTGAGATCCTGACCAACGAAAAGGTTGACGGGCCCTTGGTTGAAGCTCCGGATATCATCCGAACCGACTCGGGCGTCTACTATCTGTTCTTCTCGTCTCACTGCTACACCTCCCCGAAGTATGACGTGAAGTATGCATATTCGACATCTCTCCGCGGTCCATACATCCGGGCTGAGCGGGCCCTGTTCAAATCTGGAGACTTTGGGCTCAAGTCTCCTGGGGGCGCGACGGCTTCTGTTGATGGAACGAGGATGGTCTTCCATGCCAATTGTGGTGATGAACGGTGTATGTATGTGGCTGCGATCAATATCAGCATCAATCATACTATCACGCCGGCTGCGCTTTGATCCGGGACATAGATATTATAGCTCTCATCATAAGTATATAGATGCGGTTCTGTTATTAAAGAAAAGTTCCTTTCTGTTCAAGAACGTAACTGTTCCACATTGATCAAATGCTACTCCAACCCTAATAACCCATCTCCGTAAACGGGAATACAACGAATATACCAGCCAATCATTCCGTTGCCTAAGCTAAACATTTCGCTCTTAGTAATTCGTTCGCCTTACCTAGACCTACACCATGTTGCTTCGTTTGATTTTGTTGCTCAGCACAAAAGATTTAGTTGTTCTTCATACCGACAAATTGGTATAAATCCCACTCACCATGTTAGTGATATTTTCAGCTGATAATCGCAGACATTGGCAAACTACAGATACTGTACACCAAAAAGATGCCCAACATCCGTTTGTATAGAGCCGTAACGTCCACCTATTATATAAGAACTACGCTTTTCTAGTAGTACTCCTACATCGTTTTCTCTTTCCCCTGCATTATCTCTCCCGGCAACAGTAATCTCCCTATATTCAAGCCCCATACACTACTCTACCTCCGCTACAATAAAGACCGTGAAACACCACAACCACCCTCATTCCCCACCCCCCCATCTCTACTACATAACCGAGAGCTTCATTGCCCAATTGGTGGTTCTTAGTTATGGGGTCATTTACTATAGGTGTTGTTGCTGGGGGTTTAGATTAGACTGTTTGCTTCTTTGAATCTCTACTCAATTTGACAAGAGAATCATTATCATGTCTGTCTATCACTTTATATTACAACACTATTATCTTGTAGTAACAGCAGCAGCTATGGCACCCCACAAGCATCATACTTGTACCCCATAAGACAGCCCTCAGATTAGCTCTCAGGTTCTCACTGGTTTCCAGGCAATGAATTCCGCAGAATGCACGTAGAGGCCGGATACCATGCAAATTTGGCTTTTGATTCGGATTCGTCACTGGGCTGTCTTGTCTCTTTCCCCGTCCCTCCCTTTCGTTCCTTCTCCTGTAGATGTGTCCCGTCGCTTTCAGATATCATAGATAAGGTTACCTGTGTATACAGAGCACACTATCATCCGCATCATGATGAAATTGTGCAAAGCAGGCTGTTTGTAAGTAAACGTCATATGATTGTAATGCGGTTTTTGAGCAAGGTTAGTACAGGGTACGAAGCTAGGTATTGGTCGACATAGGGAAGCAGGGGGAGGGGACGCCATCAGATTGAAAACTACCGTTTATTATCACTCTTCATGGACTTTGCTCGACATCGTTACCTTTGATGAGGCGGAACAGATGGAGCAGTGGGGGTCTCGGAGTGAGTGCTAGGATTGAGATGTCATCATTGGCAGTCTGGGATAACAAGGAGAGATATGTGGGGGGATGAGTTGTATTGAGGGGGGAGTTGGTCAGTGTGTAGTGAGGATATAATGAGTAGCAGACAGTATATCAAGATGCGTCGTTAATAAAAAGATGGAAGGAAATGAGCAAATCCAGGGTTATCCACAACATAAGAGGATGAGACCCTTGCTGGTGGTAGGAGGGTAATAGTAATGGAGGTAACATGCAGCCAGAAACACAAACGTATCTTGACTAATCTCTTAGATCAGATCTCTGTTCAGTCTCAATCACCCACACTTGGTCAAATGTCTTCTTCCATTCGAGCCACTCGAAGGATGAAGTCCACCTGCCTGAAATGTATTCATTAAGTGTGTCTTGAGAAAGCTCTTGTGTGTTGTTATCGTCATTGAGATTAGGAGCGCGGGTCTTTGCTCTCGCAGTTTGATCTCCTCGCATTAGAGAGATGGCTGTGAGAGACGATGATGATGCATTCGGCGGCGCGGTGCGGCGCGCGCGCGGTTTTGTAGCAGACGCGGGACGCACGTGACCCATGGGCGAGGACGGTCCCACTGCGACTGGAAATACGTAACGCTTCGCTTGATGCTGCCTTGCACGGCTTTATTGCCTTGGATTATGGTATGTTCTTCTCCTGGCGGACTCTCCTATGAAGGGTCTCCGTCGATTGATGTGAAACCATTTCTAATCGCAATAGTTCCTTGCGACTATCTAATTCGAGTCGCCACCGTCAATTTCAGTCTGCATCT
Organism: Aspergillus carbonarius ITEM 5010; assembly: GCA_001990825.1. Lineage (NCBI taxonomy): Eukaryota > Fungi > Ascomycota > Eurotiomycetes > Eurotiales > Aspergillaceae > Aspergillus > Aspergillus carbonarius. The sequence continues at coordinate 763,683 of KV907501.1, forward strand.
AGAAGGAGGGGTAAGTCAAGGATGGCGTCCTGGATTCAGCGTCACAGTAGCTCGCACCAGTCTCAGCTGGCTGCTACCGCGGTGATCTCCGGGGCTGCCGTCGCGGGTGCAATCTTTGGCTACCAGGCATTCAAGAGAAAGGAAGCGGTTCAGCGACTCAAGGCGTCCATTCCGGACGTTAACGATCAACATTATGCGGAGAAGGTATTTTGTTCCTTAGTGAGATCGCTGACGGTCTTGGCTGATTGAGGAATTAGCTTACAGAATACGGTGTCGCAGCCGCAGCACAACTGAGCAAGGAAGATGAGCGCAGTGCGGCTCTTGCTCGGAGGGCGCAGGAGGGAGACTACGATGATGGTACTTGGATACTTTGCGCAATTGCCATTAAATGTTCTGGGCTAACGAAAGGTCATCTAGAGCTTATCCTCGAACAACTCGCCCGAAACCGTGTCTTCCTATCCGATGAGGGACTCGCGAAACTCCGATCGTCATACATAATCGTGGTTGGGTGTGGAGGAGTCGGATCGCATGCCGTGGCATCTCTTGCCCGATCAGGCGTGTCCAAGATTCGTCTAATCGATTTCGATCAAGTCACACTGTCGTCCCTGAACCGCCACGCTCTCGCGACGCTCGCTGACGTCGGAACGCCAAAGGTGCATTGCATTCGCAAGAGACTGGAGCAGATCACACCATGGGTCAAGTTCGACTGCCGGAACGAGCTGTTCGGAGGGTCGGTTGCCGATGAACTCCTTGCGCCGTGGTCGTGGGATGACAACGACAAAGGACGCAAACCCGACTATGTGCTTGACTGCATCGATAATATTACATCCAAGGTGGAGCTTCTTCACTACTGCCACTCGCATTCGATTCCCGTGATCTCGGCCATGGGGGCCGGATGCAAGTCCGACCCTACGCGTGTTACGGTCGGGGATATCTCACTCAGCACGGACGATCCACTGTCGCGGAGTACTCGTCGGCGCCTGAAGCTGTTGGGTGTGAACACCGGGATCCCTGTCGTGTTCTCCACTGAGAAGCCCGGGCCTGGCAAGGCTACGCTCCTCCCCTTGGCTGACGCCGAGTTCAGCAAAGGACAGGTCGGTGAACTGAGCGTATTACCGGATTTCCGGGCGCGGATCCTCCCCGTGCTGGGCACGATGCCGGCGGTGTTTGGCTACACCGTGGCCAACCACGTCATCTGCGATATTGCCGCCTATCCGATGGACTACAGCGTCGGCGGAAAGGGCCGCGACAAGTTGTATGATGGAGTCTTGGCGGCCTTGCAGGGAACGCTAGAGCGCTTGGCCAGAGCGGAGTACGGCCCCAGCCTTGTCGGGCTGCGCCTGCCCATCAGCAAGGATGATGTGGGATACCTGGTCGATGAGATCTGGCGCGGCAAGAGTGTGGTCAGTGGTCTTCCCAGTCGAGTCAGTCTCGTGCCTTGGGAGCGCCCTGCGAGAGGCTTCGGACCCGATCCGGAATGGATGAAGGAGGGGCAAACGTTTGTTCCGCTGCAGTTGAAGGATCTAGTCTGCATGACCAAGGATGAGGCCACCCGCCATGAAAAGGAAGTTCTCTTGGGTGGCAAGACGCTGGAAGAGGTTTACGATGCGAAGACGATTGAATTGGTGCAGAAGCGCCAACGGGAGATGGAGTTTCACGAGCAATATCGGTAACGACGCGCGGAGATGCTAACGCGATGATGTATGCCAATCCAACATGTACCATATAGACGGCTGTGCCCTTTCCTTTGGGATAGAAAAATGAGTCGAGTATATATAGCAACACAACCGACCCCATAGGAGTCTCCCAGATCACTGGCTCAGCCACGCCCACTCCAATCTCGGCTGGGACCCTGACGATTACTACGCGCCCACACAGTATAGCCCGGTCTAGCCTATCCAGGCCTAGTGGCGCATGGGCCGAGAGGGACGGGAGCCCGGTCTAACCCGATCCGGCTAGCGCGTGTCAAGGTGGCACGGGGGAGTGAAACCTGTTTCGAGTAAGGCGTCACAAGACGGCCGGTTCTCCAGTCGACATTCCGCAGGCTGGCGGCTCTCTTTCGCGCTCGCTGATGGGCCCGGACGGCGTCTGTCCTTCCACCTTGAGGCCGTGTCGACGATCCCTTCCGATCGTCGCTATCTCCCTTTCTTCTTTTCCTTCTCGATTGTTTACCCTTTCATACCCCATTCCATTCACAGCATCCCCCTCCCCTCCCTCCCTTGATACCACCACTCGCTGAACAACAAACACATCATGGCCACCTACCACGACACTGAAAGCCTCGAATACTCCTCCGACACCTCCGATGACGGCCGTTTCTCCCCTCACCCTTCCAACCGTATCAAGCGCTACGCTCGGCCCTTGATCGACTACGTTCGCAATGACTGGCAATTCAGCAACAAATACACCCATGCCCCCACCGACGAACCATCCGACCCCGCCAAATGCCTGCAGCTGGCCATGTCCATCGTCACGGCCCCGCGCTTCCGCCGCTATGTCGTCGTGTACCTGATGCTCGTGATGACATGTACGGTGGGGTGGGTGTATTTCCTCTCTCCGCGGCTGGAGGAACATGCGGAGTTGTTGCGGGCCCTGGACCCTGAGGTGAAGGAGGAGGTTGGTGGGTGGTTCGGAACGAATGCATTACCGAGCTTTGATAATATTGTGCAATTGGGGAAGCTGGACGAGGCGTTGATCCCCACGGGTGAGAAGCGCTTGATTGTCGTGGGAGATGTACAAGGATGTAGGACTGAGTGTATGCTGCCTTTCCCTCATCGTTATGTTCAGGGATGATAAGCGATTCTAACATATATGATGAACAGTGGACCGCCTCCTCGAAGAACTCACCTTCAATCCAACCCACGATCACCTCATCTTCACCGGAAACATGATCAGTCGAGGTCCCGAGAGCACCGACGTCGTCGACCTCGCCCGGAAGTACTCCGCATCCTGTGTTCGCGGAAACGACGAAGACCGCGTCCTAGTTCTCCGCCATGGTATGGTCGAAGCCGGAACGCTAATCGACACCTCTACCGACGAGTATCTCGATGGCCAGTCCACGGAACAGGCGAAGCGGGAGCGCGATCTGGCGCGCGCATTGACAGACGAACAGGCAGAGTGGCTGGATGCATGCCCCGTGATTCTGGATCTAGGCCAGGTTCCAAATCTGGGCCGGGTTGCAGTAGTACACGGCGGATTGGTGCCGGGCGTGGAGCTGGAAAAGCAGGATCCGTATGGCGTGATGAATATGTTGAGTATTGATTTGGATACGCATTTGCCGAGTTCGGAGCGCGATGGGATTAGATGGACTAAGGTTCGTCCGCCACCCCACAAACCAACTTTATCTAACACCTTGGAATAATACTTACTATCACTCAGCTCTTCAACAAACACCAATCAACCACCTACACCACCTACTCGAGTCTCAAGAACGCCGATATCGACGAAGCCAAATCCCGCACCACGACTGTTATCTACGGTCACGACTCGGAAAAGTCTCTCGATATCACTACCTACACGAAGGGCATTGATACGGGATGCGTCCGGGGCGGCGAATTAACCGCCCTGGTTCTCAGCGATAACGGAGAGGAGAATCTCATCCAAGTCAGGTGTAATAACTACCTTGGGTGATCTCTTTCTTTCTTCCGTGTTTGTTTATTGTCTGGTATATACGAGACTTGCGATGCATTGTCTTTTGGTCTATCGCTCCGCTACCTTGCATCTCTGTCCGTGTCTCCCTGCTGGTTTGGAGAGACAGGACAGGACTGTATTATCGTTTGGGTTGCCGGATTTGGGAATCTTTCTTGCGTGTCTTGCATTTTGGACATGGAGTTTAGACTGGAGTTCGGTTGGGTTGATTTTTAATTTGGACTGGACTGGACTGGACTGGACTGGATGGGTTGTTCGAACTATGATCATGGGACTCCTCTAGAGAGGTGAGTAATTCTGCCTCGACTATACTTTATAACTATATCGGTTTACTGAGGTTGGAAGTAAAGGTCTAGGTTCAGTATTTTCGGTGGTCGTGTACGATAGATAGATAAACAATGGGTATATGAGCGATTCATCCAATGTTAGCATGGTATAGTATGGTAGAGTCAATAGATCCAATGTATAGATTGGTTGTTTGCATCTATCCAAAAAGCTTTTACTCAGATGGGGACGAAGGCGGATGCCACTCCCCGCCTGCCTCCCAGGTAGCTGGGGTTGTGAAATCCTCGTACCAGATGCCTCCGAGGGCATTGACCTGGATATACCCGAAACGGAAATATTCCGGTTCGTTGGCCATGTGGCGGGTCCAGTTGAATGAGTCCAGTGTCCCGTCATCTGATTTGAAGGTGCGGAACCGTTCGACGTCGTTGACGAGAACGCTGATCCCGTCTGCGTCTGCGTCTGGCTCCGGGAAGTGGAAGATGATGTTCTGGGAGGATAGAATACTCGGGGCGCTAAGGATGGGCAGAACGCTTCCTAGCTGGGCGCCGTCGAGAAGAGCGGCGGATGTCTGGAGGATGCTGTCGAAGCCCCAGCGGGCGATGCCGTTGATGAATAGGCCCACGAGGAGGCCTTGGTATAGCAGGCTGGGGCGTGTTTGGAGGGTGGTTCCAGGGAGGAAGAGGAGACTAAGGACGTAGTGATGGATCCGGAGGTTCATGTGTGGGACGATCATGAGCGCGACCACGCCGCAGCACAGGATTCCGTAGAGGAGAAGCATCTTTGGCATTCTCCCCTCTCTGCGGAAGGCGATGGCCTGGGTGAGGATGATGGCGCAGAGGAGACCGACGATGATGATGAGGGCCGGGATGGCGCCTGGTTGTTGTTGGATGTCGTGAGGCGTGAGACGAGAGATCGGAATCTTGTCGAATGTGTCTGTGTTGAGGGCACCCACCCAGCAGCTACCTAGCCAGAGAACTGTCTTGTCCCAGTGTGCTTCTAGGTCTGTTAATGTCTTCCGGACACAGAAATAGTACATTGCGAACCCGACGAACGCGCAGGGGAGGAACCGTCCTAGTGCGGTGGACACGACCTCGTAGTAGTCGGGAGAGTAGGGCGGATCGGAGGATAGTGCAACCTGGAAGTAGACGATGAAGTAGATGGAAGCGTAGAACGCTGCAGGAGATGTTATGAACAGAGAAAACAAAATCGTGACAACGAGGGAGAAAGTGAATAGCGGCCAGCGCAGGTCCTGGCAGCTCGCCTTGGAAGACTCTCCGCCAAAGGTAAAGGAAAGGGGGAAGTAAGAGGAATACTCGATGCTGGAGATTCCGTTGCGGTCCACTGATGAGAAGTTGGTTCGTTCTCCCGTCCGAGACAAGACACCGCAGCCGCCTTTCTGATGGTCGATTAGACCAGCATGTAACGCTGCAGGACAAATGGCAGAGTCTCCGCGGTAGAGAGCATCACTCCTCTCACCGTCTGAGCTACCCCCGACAACGAGAGGACGATAGTTGTACTCCTCGGGGCCTACGAAATACGGCTCCAACAAGATCGCATCTGCGCAACCCGCGGGACAGCGAAAGGCAAACGCTCCCTTGTCAAAGGGACGACAGGAGTCACCATTGAGGCCACACTCAGTCGCGTTCGGCCTGGATAGAAGCGATGAGAAAAAGAACAACACTCAAACCAGAGAGAAGAAAGGGATCTGGGTCGTCACATACCATAGTGTAGCATGACATGAAAGCTTGACAGGCACCCCATAGCCCGAGACCTCCTGGCCAGCTACGGAAGAATGCAGGATGGAGAGGAAGATGACCCCCCAGATGCAGATGCACGCCGCAAGCAGCCCGACTTTGGCGCGGGGGCTCGGAAAATAACACTCCACGAGGCGGCCCGGCGCGGTTTGCCAACGGCGCAACCACGGGGTGATCTGATACCGGCGTGGGTGGGATGGGCCCTGGATCCACGTGCGGATCCCTGCCACGGTGCAGGAAAATGGCTCCGGCGCTGGTCTGCGAGGGAGAGGATGGGAGGCAGTTGGCAGCAACGGTTCCCTGGTGCTCTCGCCCTGGTCGGGCCGGGCGGAGTCGGAGCTGCCCCGCTCGACCGTCACGAACTGACTGCTTCCGGAGTCGTTCTCATGGTCAAAGACTGCCAGGGGATAGTCTTGGGATGTGGTCTCGAAGGAGGACGATGGAGATCGCAAGCGTTCTGAAGGCATCGTGGCTCCGTGGATACCAGGGGAAAAGAAGCGCGGGAGAAGAATCCAAGACGGCCGTCGCCAGTTAGTCATCAACCGATGGTGAACAACATTGGAAATCTTCTCATCTATATTGCAATGTACAACTGGCTATTGGCACCCTAACATACACGAGAACCCACGAGAACCCACGAGAACCCACAAGAACCCACCGCCTTTGCACCGTCAATCGCGAACCTCACAAGGGTGTGATGAAAGCATTCATCAGCCTCTAACGCCTCTAACTAGCTTGAGCTCCGAGGCAGCTTGCAATGGGAACAGAAATCCCGGTCTAGGGCGATGTCAGTCACGTCAGGATAATGGTCACTGATAGACACCCACATTATCCGAGAAATCACAGCAGTATACGTGGTTGGAAGGACACGCATCGAGCAGGTCAAGGAACTGGCACAGCTCGGTATCTGTGCAGCATGACGCCGACAACTTCTGATCCCCACATTTGGTGTCTTTGCCCAGCATCATCGAGGTGCTGGCCGTCACCCCGAGAATGAAGTAGCAGAGGGTCAGGAACTTCATCTTGGATGAAACAGAACGCCTGGTTCAGAAATGGTTAGGCTTTCTTTCGAACAACACCCGGTGAGGATTTGGCTATCTGGATGCGTACTTGGATTGATATAGATTGAAGAATGATGGCGTAGAAGCTCGTTGGGACACTGATCCTGCGTCTTGCAAGCGATGTAGCTCCTTCAAGGCTATATACCATTTCCTCTGGTGTATGAACGCCCTAACTTTCTTTCTTCTGTTTTCGTATATCTCTCCAGGGGCTGGTATCCAGAAAATAGGAATGCGTGGTGGAGCAACAATTCCTGATCCCCTATTGTACTAGGATACTAACTACTGTATATCCATTCGATCATCAATTTGGGATGCAGGTGTTGTTGAACCTTTCACAGAAATGAAAGCCTAAGAATGCCATAAGAGTTATAATTAGCGATGTCTCAGGCGATCATTATCAGATCTCTCTCTATGATGAGGCAGACTTCCATTCAGACCCAACTGGGCCGTGAGATAGTGCGGAGATGACAAGCATAACTGACCAAGAAACAGGTTTCCGTGAAGAAAATCTAGAGTCGGTCTCAGGTTGAAAGCCTAAAATTTAGCTACCCTAAGATAATGCAGTCGAGATCTACATCTTCTGGGGCCTTGATAAGAAAGCCGTGATTGGATTGGAGAGGGCATTCAAATTGCTATGTTCATAAGCAAGGAAGAAAGTATCTCATATTCTCAACATTCTTTTCTCGTGCCACTTATCTGGAGTGGGTGGGATCGGTAGATAAGATTGTTGGTATCTTTTCGAAACCCGCATTCTTAGGTGGCATACTGATAAAACAGGGAACCTGGTTGAACTTTCAACTAGGGACATTCCTGTCTACGGTTCCTGGTGGCGACGTTTGGCAATGAGAAGATATCATGATGTTTATTTATGAACAACGGCTACTTTGAAATTGGAATACTCACCCATGGCCGTATAAAGATTGCTGCACGGTTTCTATTAGTACTATTATCTAGTACCTCTGCAGAAACATACCTTTCGTTGGACATAGTTATAACCTAGCAGCACAATCGTAAGTTAGTATATGTTCACAGTTCTCTTTGAGGGGGCCTGTCTCTTGACATGACTAACCAATCGATAGATTTAGAAGCCCATGATGAAGTTAATCATCCTTCTTCCTCTGTTCATTATCAGCGCCACCGCCACGCAATCGACCGTCCTAGGCGAAGACACAAAGTGTGGTGACCAAGACCTAGACGCATCATGCTGCGACCCCGATAGCAAGCTCTGCCAATTCTTGAGCACGCTCGATCCCTGTGCCTCGAACCACGTCTACTGCTGTGACTTCTCTAATAATGTACGCTTTCCGGGATACTTCGCTCAGGAGCGGGAGCTAATCAAATGTGCTTTGTGTAGAGCGGCATCTTCATCCCAGTTGCAAGTTGCTTTGCAGCCAATATCGACCTTTGATCGTTTTGGATAGAGCCTGTTCTGCTTTTCGATTTGCTTTCATCCGTCTGGTTCCGTTTTTCAGATCCAGGGCATTCCTATATTTACTTTTTATCATGGCTGGGATGATGACCTGTAGCTATTGTCTTTCTCCGCAGTCAGGTGTCCAGCTGATCGGGGAGTAAGCACAGCCCAGCCTCACAGCCTCGCATCCGCGTGAACAACATTCTGCTGCTGCCTTGATCGATCAGGGATTTGTATCATTTCACGATAGACCTGTAGGAGACTTTTAGACATTTCAGCTCAGTGAAATTAAAGTCCGATACCGTTGACCCGAATATGGCTTCGTTGCTACCCAGTGACGAAGCGACCACACCCTCTCCAAAAATGGTATTCCTCACCTCCCAACAATGTATTATTCATCTCAAGCTTCTGGCCGCTTTTTCCGATTTGCAATATACCATAAGCAATAACGATGGCCTCTTTGGGCTCCATGACAAAGATGCAGATCGAGTTGCCGCTCAAGACAAGCTTGGAACCTTGATCCAGGAGAAGCGCTGGGCTGTGTACATCACACGCGCTGTGAAACGATATGCAGCTTGGTGGCTCAAATGTCTCCCTAATCAAGAGCATATCACAACAATAGCAGACATTCGAGATGATAGCTATGCCAAAATTGTTCAACCCGAGAAAACGATGGAGTGGCAGGAGAGCATGCTCCCCCCTTTGGGTAAGTACACATCCTAGGGCAGACTGAAAGCAACTGTATTTGCTAACTGGCGGGGGCATGTCAGATGTGCTTATGGTATGGCATTCACATATGTTGAATCCACGGAAGTATCTCGAAGACTGCATCCGGCATGGCAAGATGCATGTCTGGGGGGCTGACTTTCCGTGGGAGCTCGTTGATCGTCACATCGATGGCGATAAATTTGAGTACGTACCAAGCGAGGAAACGCCCAAGTCCTTCGAAGCCCAGCTAGGTATCAACTGGGATAACTTGCTTGCTCCATCTACCACTACCGTCGAATGCCCTAAATGCAGCAGCATGGTCATCGTCGACTGGACCAAAGGCCAGGTTGGGCCATGCACCAATCATCTATTCAGTGCTTTCACGGGATTTGCGGACAAAGACTTTCGTGCTACCTGCCACGAGTGCCAGTTTTCGATTGACCATGATCGACTCAAGGTAGCCAAGTGGCGGCAGGATGTGCGTTTACTGCTGGAGCAAGACACGCCTATGCCGGGATGCTTCTACAACATCCGTGGGGTTCCCTTCCCGGCGCCGAAGAGCTGGAAAAAAGCGTCATTCCTATACCCAAGCCAGCTCGTCCATGTCATCGGCGATGACATGCTGGAATTCACTGACCCGAAGGCCGACAAATGCCACCACATCTCTGACCTGCGCAAGTATCTTGAAGAGAAGATGAAAGAGCGCAAGGCCCTGCAGATGGCTCATGATACACATCTGTTCACTAGCCAACCTATTTATGCTGAGAAACTTTGCATTCGCCGGATGATGTCCCGATATTGGGATAACTCCGGCCCATTTGCCCTTAACCTGTCAAGCGCCGTGATCAGACAGGGAAAATTTGTCCAACAGATGGAGCGTATTGATTGGATTAGGTCCCCGACTCTCCAAGCTACCATCGATCGACTAATCGCCAAATACGAGATCTTCTTCAAGATCATGGCCGGACACCCCAGGCATATGGCTGTACCCACACTTGATGTAGATTTGGCATGGCACACCCATCTGCTCTCTCCAGCACGGTACTATAATTATAGCGTCGGATCAACCATTCGCCCAGTGAGATTTATTGACCATAATGACAAGGTCGATGAGCTAAAGTTGAGTGACGGGTTTGAATGGACCTGCAAGATATACCGTGAAGTCACCAACGGGAGTATTTATAGCGAATGCGTCTGCTGGTACTGTGAGGCGATCCGCTATCCGGATTTATACGGGCGTTTTCGCACCTCTGCAGCCATATCCAATGCTCGTAGAGCCGCGGATGAGCTTCGCATTCAGCCAAACATTGCCTCTGAGCCTAACTTTTGGGCCTCACATTTCTGTTCATAATGCAGTGCGCTTAGAGCAATTACCCAAACACGAGTCGACAAAAAGAGAGGTCCGGGCCCTGCGACTTTTAGAAGCCCACAAGAAGTCTCTCAGGCGAGCCGAAAAGCGCGCCCATTCTCTCAGCCATGCAGAAAGGTCGACGATACTCGCATCTGCCATCGCCGCCGTCTCTTCACTCATTTTACCAGATCCCATGGCCGATACTGTTTCCCAGGATCAGTCAAGTATCTCATCCGAGGAAGACTTCAGGCCTGAGAAAATCGAAAACATGGGGAATGCTATTGAGAACTTTTTTGATAGCCTGGAGGGTCTCGTAGATGGACTTAGTGATCTGTTCCCCGATCAGCCGCACTCAATGGACGCATCCAATCATGGAATTGGAAATTGTATTTCGGGAACTTGTAGTGCTTCCATCGCGGCTGGAAGCTGCGCGGCATGTGGCAGTACAGCTTCATGCGGTGCTTGTGGAGGATGTGGCGGTGGAGGATCTGGAGGGTGTGGAGGTGGCGGCGGTGGGGGATCCTGCGGTGGTAAGCTCCTCTTTGTTTTAGTGCGTAGCTGTGGACTGAGCTGACATGTGCAGGGGGGTCCTGATCTCAGGAATGTCTTCCAGCTCAATGCTAAGCCTAATCAAGTGAAGACGGAATCGAGGGGCGCGATATTAGGGATGATTGAAGAATTACTTGTAGGACGCAGCATAGTTGCTCACACGCAATGGTCGCGAAATGAACATAAAACGAGGATTATACTGGCAAGAGGCCGTATATTTGACATTGATATCGAACAGATACAAGAAGAGGCAGGGTAGAGAAGAAGTAAGCAACGGATGCTGGGTCAATCACCTGACACACAAGTTAATATGGTGCCAGCAACGGAATATTGTCATTGAAGGAAAACTCCCGCGATCAGGTATCGCGTGTTAATGGGGATCTGGTAACGAGCAGGCAGACCTTGATCCTGGTACCTGAGATTCAATGTTAACTGCTTGTTGATATTATAAACGATATGAATGAATAAATTATCCAGATCTTCTTCATCACAGGCTAACAACTAGAGCCTAGAAATATGACCCGGGGATAGTAAAGAATGGACGCTTCACTAAGTCTATAAAACAACCAGATCAAACTATTGGTGGGTATAAGCAAAGAATCTCATGATATCATCTCCATTTCCATAGCCGTGTATCCCCAGAATAAAAAACACCTCCAGCAAGATTAGTAGTGTTGGCAGTCATATTAGAAGCATTTAAGAGCGTTTCGCATGAAAAGAGCGTTAGAGCCGGTGAGTTATGTGCAGTGTGGCATGCAAGCAATATCTCGAGGCTCAGTAGATTGGAAGTGTAGATAGCCCTTGGTGCAGTGGCCTGTGAAGCGCCTGGGATTTCCCACGCTTACACCGCAGAGCGGCCGAAGCGACGACGACCACTAGTGCGAGGTTAGTATCATGGCATATTCCGATAGCAGTGACAGGAACTTACTAGGTAGGAGGAGTAGACTCCTTCCGAACCCGGAACGTAAACCAGATACCCTGTATCACAACTGTCAGTATGCAGGTAGAGTCAGCACATCCCCAAGAGCAAAACATACCACCAGTGCCGATGCAAGCCAGACAATAGCAGAGATGAAGCTGAAAGCCTCAGCTGCCTTCCATCGACTGCAGCTATCGTTATGATAGAGTCCGCCCCAATGCCAGATGCTACCGCAGTTCAATTTGTGGATGGCATCGACGAGGATGCCGAAAGCCGCGAACCATGCGAAAGAGATGATGACGTCAACTGCGGGAGGAGTTAGCGATTGCGATAGGTACCACGTCTACGGGCGCGACAACATACATCCCCAGGAGAAGAAGCCGGAGGAAAATGGTATGAGCCATATCAGTCCGAGAAGGATGGATAAACCAGCAACCACTTCGGTGTAGATCCAACGGGCTTGGGGCCATGTGTCACCGCTGTAGTGGGCGAGGTAGTGGCCGATGATACCGGCAACCACCTATTCGTGGGATCAGTATTGCTTTCTCGCAATCTTATGACAGAATAAATGTCAATATGATAGATCATGTTGAATACATACCGCAGCGCAAACAATTTCCGCTACGCGGAAGACAATTGACACTAAACGTGAGATAACAGGCATGTTGGCCGAAGTGGAGTCGATGCAAATGCAGGGTCCTCAATAATAGTACTAGCTTGGTGGGAGAAAGTCGGGATGTTCCAATGGAATTATAAACTTGCAGGATAACCAGCAAGAAGTGGCAAGAGAGGGAGACTAGGTGGAGGTGGGATTTAAATAAGAAGCCTGGCGACCAAGCTTCTAATCAGAGCCGATGATCCGCGACGAATTTTCACAGGAGGGGGGGAAACTTCCAGTTCCCTTGCTCAGCGAAGTTCGTCTGTTCTGATCACCGGGTCTGCCAGTGACATGACATCGTTTGCTGGCCCACGATTGGCCCGCCGGGAATCTTGCGTCCTGCCCAACGTCTAGGCGCAACATTCTCCTCCACCGCGCTGGGTAACTGATCGGCCCGCTGGAAGCGTGGATGCATGGATGCGGTGCAATGCAATTTTTTATTCGGTGACGACCATTGATCCGCCGAGGATGATTATGGCTGTGTTGCCCTTAGTGACAGCTCTAGGTATCCTTCATCCACATCCATGATCTTCTCGGTCATCAATGCTAACTCTATCAAGGACACATAGGCAACCACAATTCTACTTATAGAGACCTCCCCCTCCGCCTCACCTCACACAGCCACATCTCCAGGTAAACACGCATAATCTGCAGCCCGGAAATCCAGGATATTCCCTCCCTACCGGGCCTTCCGACTAAGGCTGGAGCTACTACGGTGTTATTCTCCACTGTACCTAGCACTAGGCTATTGCTCCCTCGGCTTCAATCCACCGCACACCCACCCGCTAACTTCAATAGCGCTCCAGCTTAACCCCGTCCGGTTTAGGGGATCGTTGCAGTCCCTTTTTTCCCAGTGGATGACCCGTGGTTAATATCCCGCCCTGCGGATGGAGTCATCAAGCCATTCGACCGACCGAGAATTAATTAAGCGATGAAGCGAAAAGGGGGAAAGGCCCAAAAAATCGACACACAAACAAACTTGCACCCAAGCAGCAGTGGCTGTGACGTCAGGGGACTTGCGTGGCAGCCTAGAACACGGATGGACCGACCGGTGGTTTGTACTTATGTGGCACTGCAGTGAACGTTGTACAGGGACTTGGCCCGGCAACTACAACGTGAAGGAGTGTAGATAGGTGAGGGGTGCTTTCTGTATACCGTGACTGCTGGGATAACTTACACCTACGTCATTTTTTGCATTCCGATCATCTATACGCGACGGGAGGTGACAGCAGCCCGGATTTCGGGGCCTAGCCGCTGTTCAGGCCCTTCGTGCCATTGGTGGACGTTGCGTGATTGATGTATCTAGTGTATGCGCAGCAGCAGGGTGGTGGCGGAGACTTCCGCAAGGCTGTCGATTATTGTGCCACATCCCAGGAAGTGCTACATTGGTGTTCTACACAATAGTTGCTCATTCAGCATCTGTTTCCCACGGCTCGAGACTTTCCTGCTCTTTGGGGCGGAGAGACCCCGAGGTTTCACTTCGTAACTAATCCACAGTAGGTAGCGTTCGGCGTGTGGAAACCTTAAGTTTACGGCAATCAAGGGGTGTGGAACACCGGAGAATCTTCCCAGTTCCCACGGGCCTTGCTTGGCTTTCCATCACTCTGGCCCCTACGTAAAGGTGCTACGGAGTATGGGGACGACCCATAAGACTGGCTGGTACTTATCAGAGACATAACGCACCTGGTTCTCATTTAACGATTTTGTATCATACTATTAGTACATCGAAAGTATAGCCGTCAGGAACACCATACTGTCGTCTCCAGGATGACTCAACTCCCGCACACTAGAAGAGAAGAAAGAACAGGACTCTGGCAGGTAAGGGAATCAAGGAGCTAAAACATTAACGAAGAATAATAGCGGGCCATCTACCGTCCTAGACATGCTTCCGATCGGCTAGAAACCACTCCATGACCGTGCGGAAAACCCCCTTCGCACCGCTCTCAATCACATCCCCATGGCAGGGGATCAAACGATTGAAATCCCATTTGTCAATTCGGCGTATCGACTCTGCGAATGCCTGACGATCTCCACTAGACAGAACATACCACACGAACCTTTTCTGCCAAGTTGCAGGTGAATTTGCTGTCATCAAAGGAGACACCATCTTAGTAAAGACCCCAGACGTGGCGCTCTCCTTGGTCTTCGAGTACTGCTCCCTCGCAGGCAGGTTGAACAAGAGGTCCGCCTCAATAAGCGTGCGAGACGGCCGATGGTAAAAGACCAATTCGCGCGAAGGATGACCATGCACATATTCTGTCTCAAATTCCGTGTCAAATTCCTCCGAGATCTTCGGTTGCCCATTGGAGTCTTTTCGGAAGACGTGTTCGAAGGGCGCGGCATCCTTAGTTTTGGGGTTGGACTGGCGCTTTTCCCAGAGTCCCTCGGGAGCGATAATTGCAGCATCAGGGAACGCCTCTTTCCACGCCGTCAGGTGGATGTGATGTTCCAGATCCAAAGCCGCGATATACTTGACGCTACCGCCCAGTCCAGTAATGGTGTCGCGTACTTCTTGGGTCAGGTTGACGGGAGAAAAAACTGCGAGCGAGCCCGTTTCCATTTTGACTATTATCGCCAACGGATCCCATTAGCACTAGGATAACCATGTTCCCGTATGGTAGCCAGGATAGAAATATAGAGGCATAAGCGTGTAGCAAATGAAGGAAAAAAAGAATCGCGAACCCAGTGTACCACGTCCACCAAACTTCAGCCGACCGAAACGTGCAAAGGGCAGACTCATGGTGACGACGTTAGAAGTTACATTGCGGATCACCATGACCTCTGAAGGATTCGCTGGGAAAAGACGTGGGGACATGATTGATCGTTATGCTGCGAAGCAGCGAGTTGGTGACACCAGATATTTGCTGCTTGGTGAGCTGCGATGTGTCCGGATTGATGAAAATCAAGTAGTGTGACAAGCTTGCACGAGGAAAGATAAGGCAAGTAGAGATCGATTGGGGGAGCTGCACCTGGAGGCAACCACGGGCTTGATGCCTATGACGTAAGGCACCGTGGGCCCATTCTGTATCCGCAACCAGCAGGAGCGATCGTGGCTGCGTGCCTGGGAACTATTTCCCGAAGGCGCAACCTCAGGCCCTCGAAGGCTGGAAGGCTGGAACTAAATACCCCATAGCATCTCCACCAAGCTGTCAACCACATGCCGGTTGTCGGGGTCCTGTCAGCAGGGTGGGGGGTGCGACTTAAGATAAAGTTGGTTGAGTGGCTGTTCTGGAGCCAATTACAGCTTGGCCAATGCAACAAGTTGTCCACCAGGGACCATTATTTATCCCTCTGCACACAAGGGTGTGGCTACCTACGAGCATGTGCGTGGAAGACTTGGGGTAGGCTCTGTTTTCTTTGATTATGGATTGCGCCTTAATTCTAACTCAACCAGAACACCCATACACCAGTTATTCAAGTCCTTATCGCAAAATACACAACAATACCTTCCACAAAAAATGGGTATCACGCTATCCACTGGCACAAGAACGAAGCACTCCAGCAGTAAAAAGACATATCACTCCTCTCCCATTGAATCCATCTGCGTCATCCTCTATTAGCCTTGCCAGGATTGAGCCGTATTCTGGGTCTCCTCACGGCGATGAGGGATGATGGGGTCCTTGATATCATAGACTTCAATCAAATCTTGCCATACTTTGAAGTCGAGGCTGCAAATCGCTTGGTGCTTCTGGACCCCCTTTTTCTGGGCCTCGCTGGGCGCATGAGGCTTCGAGGCATCTGTCCGTGAACGATTAACTAAACACTCAGGTTATCGAGGGTACTGAACGGTACATACGTAAAGTGGGCAACCCACGGCTGTCCACCGAGACCCCAACCATACCGTCTCTGACCAAAAAGCTAACGTAGAAGAGGTTCTCAACGCTCTGTCCAAATGACTTCGGGTTAAGACAAAATTGGAACAAAGGTATGCCTCCATCATCGGCAACATTGTTTTTGGCCATCACCTCCTGCACCAACTCGTCGGTTGGGTGCTCTGGTAACTGGGACAGTAGCCTATTTACAGCGTCCTGACCCTGGTTCTGTGTTCTCGCCAAGAGCCTATTTATTTCAGCACACATGGTAGTCAGGTTCGAGGTCTCTTGTCTGTCAAGGTCCTTTTCTTCAAGCGTTTGAGGCGCAACAGCCCGTGTTGGGTCAATCCGTTCTCGTGCCCTTCGTGTAGGTTGCTGCCGGATGCGTTTTTGTACCGACAGCGGTCCTAGAAGGAAACCAGGTACCGGTGGTCGGGAATTACTACAAAAACAAGCAGCACGTCCGAGCCAGTCCCAGTTCATTGCATCTCCTTGATCCTCATCACTGTCATTGGGGTCCACCTGGCTCCTTCCAATGCCAGTGCGCCGACGCTGTGTGCTGCTGGGAATTGAAGCTTGAGTCTCCGTCGGGGCCCGCCGCATGAAAGAAATGCATTTCGAGACGAATTCATCAACGTCTATTCCAGCGCTAGCATCTCCCAATACTAACTGTGCGGTCTTCTTGTACGACAAATCTGCCGCTTGCACAAGCAACCGAGAATCAATAGTTGCATCGGAAGTTTGCTTGACATTTTCAAATATCTCGTTCGCTTTCTTTATGGTGTCCCGAAGTCCGTGGTTTCCCGCTTGTAAGAACTCGCTTCTGGAATCTACAATAAAGCTCAGTCAGACAACAAAGTGAGCAGGGGGTTTCAGTAACAGACTTACCATTGAGGTCCCGCGTCAGATCTCTGAGGCCCTTACGAATCCGTCGTCGTACTCCCTCGTCCTGGTCTGGATCGTAAAACTGATTGGCATCGTTCCGGCTTGCCTGCGATGCTGCTGGATGCTGGCTATCCTGGATGTTCGAGTCCCTGGCTGACAGTCGAGCTCGCTTGGTAGAGCGGGGTGCCATCTTTTGCGTTTGGTTTCTTTTGGCGATACCTGTCGATCTGGGGCGATTCTCCTTATCTGAGGGCGGTCCTTGTGATAGTGACTGACTCGGTGATCCAGGGAAGGTAGACGATGCCATGTCTCGAGGGGCAGAGATCCTGCAACAACAAACAAAACGCAGAGGGGAGGGGACGGACAAAGAAGGCGATCAATTGCGACCGCTTGATGTCAACCGGTCGGAGGGTAGAGACAAAGAGAAGGTACAAAGCGGGTCAACTAGTTACCCGGATGATAAGAAGAAATGCGAATGCGACACGAATCAGCATGGACTATGGGCTCATCATGTCCCCAAATAGCAACCTGCGATGTTCGAACTTCAACGGCCATCCGGGCATTTCTTTTTTGGTAACACGCCCCGGTCGAGGCGCGCGCCGAACGCGTAGCGGCACGTGATCGACAATGACCCCGCGTCATCGGGGCGGCTGGCCCGAGGTAACCGACCAATCAACAGCCGCAGCTCCATCATCTCCGGCCGGAGCTCCCCATCCATGTCACTTCACTTCCCTTCCCCGGCAATCCAGTCTAGCCCATCGCTTTGTGTTTGCAATGAAGGGCGTGGGGTCCGATTGCGGTGGATACGAACGGCCGTGAGCTAAGGATGGAGGCTTTTACCTTTACAGTTTCCACTCAGGTGGATTTCCCAATCCATGTAAAGGTGTACGTGCGCCTTAGTTTCTCAACACCCGACGGTTTCTGTTGTTTTGATTCCAAACAATGACTCGCTGACAAGGGATAAAGTGGCTCGTTAGAAGGAAAGCAGAAACAGTTGCCTTTCTCCGTACTTCTGAAGCGACCAGAATTGCGCCACATCGGTTCCGCTCAGAACCCCGTCTCTGACCTTTTCGTGACGGTCCAACTGTGGTCAGATTCCAAAGTGCTGGGAGTTCCTCTACAGACCTCATACAAGGCCTTCAAGTCCGCTCGATCATGGAACGAATGGCTGCAGATGCCGGTCTCGATAAAGGATGCGCCTCTCAAAAGTCAGCTGGCTATCACTGTCTGGGATCTCTCGCCGTTTGGCGGCGAAGGGGCACGGGGGCATTACGTACCTTTTGGCGGAACCACTATACCGTTGTTTGATGAGGACGGAAAACTAAAGATGGGCAGGCAAAAATGCAAGATCTATCGCCACAGAGCTGCGGACGGTTTCTCCTCGACAACTACGCCGTCAACCCCGCCACCAAAACGTCGAAAGTCCAACGCCCCGGATCCGTTAGGTCCGTCATCGGAAGAGATGGAGCTGGAGCGCGTTGAAGTGCTGATTAAGAAGCATGAAATGGGGGAGATACCACGCATTGACTGGATGGATCAGATGGTATTTCGTCAGCTAGAAAAGTTAAAACTCAGTGCGGAGGAAGCTGCGAGGAAACGAGCTATACGCCTGAAAGCCACGAAACAGAAGCGCTCAGATGACAAAGGTGGGGATGGAGATGACTCCGATGATGACAATGTTGATGACGAGAATTTCATTCTCTACGTCGACTTTCCGCGCTTTGATCATCCCATCGTCTGGTCGGATCATGAATACCCGCCGCCTCCTGTTTCGTCCTATCCGCAAAGTGCCCCTGCAAATGCAAATCCTGCCCTCAAACCAGTTCCGGAAGTCCGCTTTGGTCCGGGAATAGAGGGCGCGGATGGTGGTGGTGTAATCAGAATCTACGACCCTGAAGTCGGCCAGACCGGCAACCCATGTGAGGACAAGCACCGGAGACTGATCCGCAGCCATCGGACTGGCATCATGGATCGTGATTTGAAGCCTAACCCCAAGATCCGTGATGAACTCAACGTGATTTTATCATATGAGCCAACACAAGACCTAACCGCCGAAGAGAAAGATCTTGTCTGGCGTTTCCGTTATTACTTGACCCGCGAGAAGAGAGCTCTCACCAAGTTCGTCAAGTCGGTCAACTGGAGAGATGTTGGTGAAGCGCATCAGGCCGTTGAAATATTGCCCAAATGGACTGAAATTGACGTCGACGATGCCCTGGAACTTCTTGGGCCGACTTTCGATAATCCTGCAGTTCGTTCTTATGCCGTTGAAAGGCTTCGCAAGGCTGATGACGAAGAACTACTTCTCTACCTTCTACAGCTTGTGCAGGCGCTGAAATATGAGGATACTTCTAATAGTGACGCTGAAGACGCCGCTCACGATTCGTCTTTGGCCAACTTCCTTATCGCACGTGCTGCTAACAACTTCAAACTTGGGAATTATTTGCATTGGTACCTTATGGTTGAATGCGACGATGCCGGACCGGGGACATTATCGGCGCAGCGCAGGCTTTTCGCCCGCGTTGAATATTACTTCATGACCGAGCTAGAGAAAGTCCATCCAGAACATCGAAAGACCCTCCTGCGACAAGGTGAACTGGTTACCGTTCTTACGAAGATTTCCAAAGACGTCCGGTTTGCCCGTGAGAATCGGGTCCTCAAGATCGAGCGGCTAAAGAAGTTCCTGAAGGATCCCAAGCACGACATGCTCCACATCGACCCCCCGCTACCGTTGCCCCTGGACCCAGAAGTCTTGGTCACAGGATGCTACCCCGACGAAGCCAACGTCTTCAAATCCTCTCTTTCCCCGCTGCAGGTCATGTTTAAGACCTCGGACGGACGAAAGTACCCTATCCTCTTCAAGATCGGCGACGATCTCCGCCAAGACCAACTCGTCATCCAAATCATCATACTGATGGACCGTCTCCTCCAAAAGGAGAACCTTGACCTCAAACTAACCCCATACCGCATCCTAGCGACCAATGCTACTGCCGGAGCAGTCCAGTTCATCCCATCAGCCTCTCTCTCCGCAATCTCCGCAAAATACAAATCTGTCTTGGCGTATCTCAAAGACAACAACCCTGACGACAGCGAACCACTCGGTGTCCGCAAAGAAACCATGGACACATACATCAAATCTTGTGCGGGGTATTGTGTGATCACCTATCTCCTTGGAGTCGGTGACAGACACCTGGAGAACCTCCTTCTCGCCCCCGACGGTCATTTCTTCCACGCTGATTTCGGCTTCATCCTCGGCCGAGATCCTAAGCCATTTGCGCCCATGATGAAACTATGCAAGGAAATGGTCGAGGGCATGGGCGGAACCACATCCCCACTCTATCTCCAGTTTAAACAGTACTGCTTCACGGCGTACACCACCCTACGCAAATCGGCCAATCTCATTCTTAATTTGTTTAGTTTGATGGTTGATGCTAATATCCCTGACATCCGAGTCGAACCAGACAAGGCCGTCCTCAAGGTCAAAGAGCGTTTCCACCTAGAAATGACCGAGGAAGAAGCGATCCGTCACTTTGAACAGCTGATCAGCGATAGCGTGAATGCCATTTTTGGTGTCGTCATTGATCGCTTACATGAATTTGTGCAAGGGTGGAGGGCATAGTCGTCGTGTTTGTTTGGGTTTACATCCATGATGCTGACCTTACAGTACTGACAGGAGTCATGTGGCGTAGAATCGAGTGGATGGTTGATACCCTGCTAGAAAGCGGATACTTGTCTATGTTAATAACAACGGATAGATCTATAGACATGTTTCGTTCTTCGTGATAGGAATGATCGTTATAGCGTCGATGTCGTAAAACCGCCCTTCCCTCAACCCATTTCCGCAAGGCAAGCCGTAGCGATCACTTGTCGGCGTGGTGCAACCGACCTCCCGACTCTTCATCGGCACGACCCCAATCTCCCAGTTCGACCCATTCATTCCCTGTTTCATCAACGCGATTTCTATCAGCGAGACCTAGGTCAATCCCTTCGCTGATTCTCGTGTCCTCTGTCACAGCAGTATCAGAACCAGAGGGGTCCTGCGAAACAACTACTCCACCTCCTTGTTCACTGCGCACCTTCGCCTCAGCGTCTTCGTCGTCCTCCGGTGTTCCCTCCCTACATGCCCATGCGTCTACGAATCGCAACACCTCGCGCGGCCACCAGCGCTTCATGACTAAGAGACGAAATGGGACTAACGCGACGATGAGGACTGGGAATGCGGGCGCGCCACGGGTGAGAGTGAGGATGAAGATGGCTACTGTGATGATTATTTGGAGTATTGTGTAGAGGTGGATGGGGATGTAGGAAGGTGTTGGAGCATCTTCTTCGGAGATGGGTTGTTGTTTTGCAAGGGATGGGGGAAGAGGGGGAAGTTCAGAGGGTGGGGTGAGGAGGTAGAAGGTTCGGTAGAGGATCGGACTGGGGCTGTTAGTTGGCTTTTGGCTTTATTGTGTGGTGAGAAATCATTGTAACTTACTTGACTGATAGGCTCTGCTCGCCCATGAACATGAATAAGCCTGCCAGGACGCTTGTTGGAGTCAATCCGAGCACTTTCATAAAGGGTGGGCTGATGAAGAGGAGAATGACGGCTGAGTGGAGAAAGGAGGACCAGCGCTGTTCGTAAACGCGTTTCACCTCGTATGTTTCGACTTTTTCTTCTCCGTCGACTGTGATTGTGCGCTGTTCTTTCTCAGTATGCATTAAGGACTCTGAGTGAAGAGGAGCTTGAGGTAGGAGCCCATTGGCAGGTGGTATCCCGAGAATGCCGCAGAGAGCTGTTGTAGTTCCTAGGAGAACGATATCCCAAGCGAAGCCGCCTGGCTTCTTGGTTCCATAGCGATCGATTGTGCATATGATTGAGCTGACTTCGTGGTCGAAAAAGAAGAGAACGGTGATGATAATTCCGGGGACTATAGAGGCGAAAACCCAACCTACGGGGAGGTGCCAGAATTCAACGAGGAATCTGTCACGATTGGGAGACGTGGGCGTGAAAGAGGTACTAACAGGGAGTGTCATCTTATCTAGATGGGCTAGTTCTCCGACGTGGGGGAGGCCGATGAAGATGATGATGGAGATCGCAGCAGCGTATTCCGTTAGGCCCATTCGGATGTATCGATGGAACAAGGGGCGCCAGCTTTCTGCTGTGGATAGGAATATCGCGAGGAGCATCGTTCCCACCGCACCTATGACGGCGTAGAGAAATGCAGCAAAAGAAAGGCTTTCGTGGGCTCTTTCAAGCTCTTGGATAGCTTTGTGGAAGTAAATGATGCTATTAAGGAGAGAAAAGATCTCCGTTGCAAAGGTGGTGACGTAGCGCATTGTCCAATCGTGAGCGTTGATTATGGCTAGGACATAGTGAAGCCATGCAGCATGAATCAGGGACCAGGCCATGAACGGTAGGAAGGGTACCTATTGAAATATGTAAGCTATTGATAGGACTTGGTTTGTGTCATCTCACATTGAAGACTTCCTCACACAAGGCATATATGTTCTCAGCCAACACTGAGAAGGGTCCAGTAACCCCAAGAATTGTAAGCGGCTGGATGGAAAGCCTAAATGTTGTTGTGAGCCTTATATGTCTTATATTATATTATACTAAACCATGTTGTAGAGAAAAGGCCTTACAGTGAAAATATGACTCCGCATAGGCCTGTACTGAACACGACCTCAATAGTCCCCCAGTTCTGGCCGGTGAGAACATAGAGATCACTAGCAAACGTAATCCCCGGTAGAAGGTTTGTGAAGAAAACGTAGACGGCACTAGCGAAAACTAATTGATTGAACACTGTCCAGTCGGATATATATCGGCGTCGCACGTTCATGATATCCTGCTTTATTAGACGAAATGGCCGCAAGGGACCACCTGATGACACGGAGCCCCTTAGCATTCGGATCGCCTTGGGGGTATGTTTGGAGGGTGTAATGATGGAGTGCGCATCCTCGTCTTCATCATCATCATTGTCTTGGTCCTGATCGATTTCGCGATTGTGCTGGACATCATTGCGTTTCGGAGACCTCCGTTGCCTCCGGGGTCTATGCCGAAGAGACGAGGTTCGTGTAGAACGGGGGCGAAAAGCAGATATCAACGGCATTTTTCTATCATGGTAGAGAGCAGCTTGATGGTGATCTGGAGGGGTCGAAGTCGGTCCGGCGGAGAACCAGCGATGCCCGCCTTGGCCCTCATGACGTATCACATCCCCGATAAGAGACTCGCTTCACCATCTCCGAACCGAACGGATGAAGCCGCCCAAAGGCATGTCAGTTGACTTTTACCAAAGTAATTTTTAGTTCATCACGACGGCATCATTCGATAGCATGTATCGCAGGCCAAGTCATCATGTCAACTATGAGAACGCCATGTGTAGGCTCTGTCCTGTGTTAGAGCTATCTCACAGCTGGGTCTTTCGGGCTGAGTCGCTTTGTAGATGATCATCTTCGAGGCCACATGTACTGAGCTCACAAGAAATTAGTGCTCCAGTTCACAATGGTGACCATCCAAGTTTCACCGGAGAGTGAACGCAGTCCAAGAGACCACCACCTGCTCGAACGCAACCCGCCTTGCTTACCGCCTGCAAAGGCCGACAAAATCTCTCCCGCGGAGGAGTTTCCTCGGGGTCACAATTCCAAACTGATGTCCTTCAGGCCGCAACCACTCCGCACGGCTCCTGGATGATGCCAGCTGAGTAGGGCTTTCGAGGTCGCCAGAGGCAATCATACACCGTCATAGTTTTATGAACCGATCATAATGGCAGCCAAGTTCATTCCACGCCAGGCTTTCCCCAGCCATGGAGCCATTCCGAGGTCCTATTTCCTGGGCCACCATGCGGCCGGTCTGAAGAAGATGCAGAACATGCTGTCTTCGATCGACTATGTAGTCGAGTGTCGCGATTACAGAGTGCCCGTTACCTCTATCAATCCTATGTTTGAAGAAGCACTAGGGAAGACACGACGATTAACTGTTTACACTAAGCGAGACCTGGGTGCTGAAACTGGGTCACAAGCGCAGAAGCTGGTGAGGGAAGGCTCCAGAGATATTTGATGGGCATGGGTTCGCTGATCTTCCTTTCCTATACACAGGCAGAGAAAACCATTCGAACCTTCAATAAAAACGGCGCCACATTTTTCGTGAGCTCTTCTTCTCGTTCAGATATGGGCACCATCATTAGACACTTGCGAGACGATGCAGAGGGACCAGACAAGCTTGTTGGATGTCGGGTGATGATTGTTGGGATGCCCAACGTGGGCAAATCGACGCTGATAAACCACCTGCGTAACTATGGCGTGGGACGGGGCAAAGCTGTGCGGACCGGAGGTCAGCCTGGTATCACAAGGAAAATCGGGTCACCTGTGAAGGTCATCGAGAGAGAAAATGGCTCCCATGTCTACGTATTAGACACCCCGGGTGTGTTCATGCCATACGTGCCCGACGCGGAGAACATGCTCAAACTAGCGCTCGTTGGCTGTGTCAAAGATTCGGTTATCTCCCCGGTCACATTGGCCGATTATTTATTATATCACATCAACCTGAATAACGCCGAGGTATATAAGCGATGGGCGGAGCCAACGAACGAGATCGTACCTCTATTGAACAAGTTCGCCCAACAGACTGGTCTCCTGAGCAAAGGCGGCATCCCAAATACTGATCTTGCAGCACTGCACTTTATCCAAAAATGGCGTGCCGGCGACCTGGGCAAGTTCATGCTTGACGACTTGCAGGAGGAGGAACGTCGCCGACAAACAGGCGAAGAGCGAGAGATACCCCTCAGCCTCACCCAGGCCTTGAAGGCCGAAAAGCAGGCAAGAAAGCACCCCAAACAGTGAACAAACAATCATATAGAATAGAGAATCCTCTCATCCATTGTACAAAAGAACGAATCATGTTGGTATCATCAATGAGCTTTTGCCTCCCCTCAGATGCATAGTAGACTTGTAGAACCGCAGAATGACGTAGGAGAGACAAGATGAGACGAAATCACACCAAATAAAGAACCATAACGCCGATGACAGAGAAAAGAGACCCCGTAGAAAACACCCCAAGCCCGCACGACCTCACGAGATCTTATCCAACAATCTCCTCCTCCGTCGATCAACCAACTCCTCCTGAACCTCGTCCAGACTCGGCAACCTCCACTCAACGCCATCACCAGCATCTCCAGGCAACGGCTCCCAGCCATCCTCAGCATCATCCCCCTTCCTGCGTAATCTCTCAACCGCCTCCTTCTCCTTCTGCTTCTCATACGCCAACAACGTCCCATCCTCCTCATCCAACCCATACCCAAAATAGTTCGCATCAACCTTCTTAGTCGCAATATCCCCTCCCCTCCCCTTCATCCCCTCTTCATCCTCCTCCTCGGCCGGCCTCCCCCGTCTCGCCGCCGCCTCAAACATCTCCTTCACTCCCGGCAACTCCCTCGCACGTCCAAAATACCGATACCCCTTCCCACCACCGGGTATCTCCCTCCCATCATCATCAAACACCCGTCCCGAGCCACGCATATAGTTGGGCCCGCCCAAGTTCCGAATCTGCATTTCCCACGTCCACTTCTCCTTCATCAGCTTGTTGATCTCATCATTCAAATCCCGGATCTGATAATCGCTTAAACTGAGCTCCTGGATCCGAGACACCTTGCGCGAGATTTCCTTCAGCACCTGGCCGCGCCATTTCTCGCACATCGGGATCGAGTCAACGGACGTGATGGCTTTCGGGCGGCGCGTGCGCCCGATGTCGATGATTCCGAGGTCCGCGGCTTGTTGGGCCCGGAAACGGAAGAGCATCGATTGGGCTTTTTCGCTGTTACGCGCCTGTTCATTTGCAAGAGGGGGGTTTGGTTAGCTTAGAGTTTTGAAAGGTATGAGGAGGGAGATTTTTAAGTGTCAGGTGGGCAAGATTCGAGGGGCGATTGCTTCGATCGGGAGAGCAGTCCGTTCGAGATTGAGAGTTGTTAGGGCTTGCTTACCATTGTGAAGAGCGGCGCGGGGAATCCCCGTTGCAGATGGAGCTTGTGGTAGGGAGGATGAGGTGAAGAATGAGAGACGCTCGTCTTGATCCAAGCTCGGGTGGGTTCATCCGCCCGTTGGCAAGCGAGCGCTAACAGATTCAGCCGCGCGGCTACCGGACCGGTGATTCTTGGCTGCCAACCCACCTCTTCCATAGTTCTTGTCCTTTCCTGTCTTTCCCTATCCCCCTTGCTGGCAATCCCGTATATAGTTTGAACTATTAAGCTGTGGCGGCTTATATGGAAAATCTTAATTTGGGGGCGCTAGAAATAGACATTGCGGATACTGACAGGCCATGTTCCAAAAATAGTAGTAGTACTACTACTAGGCATGGGGGTGCTCATTGAAATATACTATATACTTAATTATGGTCTGGTGCAGCTTCAAACATTATCATGAAGTCATCAAAATGAAGGTATAATTCGTAAACAATAACATGAAACAAAACCGGAGACTGGAATGAAAAAGTCGTCCGTCGCAGATCACCAAGATGCATCATGAAGCGTTAAAGCAAATCATATAGCATACACGTCAAAATCATTCAAAAGCATAATCCAAGCGCCGCCTCCCTTTCAACACTCCGTAGCCATGCAGGGCTGCCATCATGTCATAGTCGTAATTGGTCGCTCAGGCCCTGGATGAATGTTTAGCGCCTGGATTTAAATAGAGCCATGTGCTCAGCAGGGTCAACCTGCTAGGTCGTCAAAATTCTTACAAGAAGCCTTTGGTGTTGCTAGGCATCCGCTGTGGTACCTCGCCTGAACCATACACGCTGCTCCCCCTCCTGCTTCCGGCGTCACTGAAAGCTCCAACATGGCCTCGTCCGAGGACGCTGCCCCTTTCAACACGGAGCGCCCGCCATCCGTCCAGTTCACGCTCCATCCTGAGCGACTTCTCGCGCTCTTCCCGGAGATCCCGCTCCACTCGACGAACTTGCAGCTGCGTTTCAGAGTCGCTGTGCTGGAGCTCCTCGATGTTCCGGAGAAGACGCTCAATCTTTTCGCGAGCTTTGTTGACCTCGTCATTGAGCTGAGCATTCATCTTATCGCGCCGGTCAATCTGGGACTGCATGTCTTTGACTGTGCGGTCAACGTTGCGCAACGAACGCTGCTCAGAACTGTGCTTGGCTTCTTGCTCCTCAAGATGGGTTTCCAGCTATTACCAAACGGTTAGTATCCTTTGGACTAGGGCCTAAACATTTCTAGGAACAACTTACTTCCTTGACTCTCTTGTGCAGGAATCGGACATCCTGGCTGCCTGATGAGTAGCTCTTGGTCTCGAGATCAACGCACCGCAGTTGGGATTCCTTCAGCTGCTTTTCTAGGGCGGCCTTGTCTTTGAAAAGTTGAGCGTTCGTTTCCCTTTCGGCAGTGACCTCCTTCTGCATCTCCGTAGCCAGTGCCTCTGCCCGCCTCATCTTGCCCACTGCAGCCGCGGAAACATCTTCTTGCTGGGCAAGCTTGGACTTGAGTTCTAACAGCGCGCGGTCCATACTTGCAGCGTTGCGCATGGATGGACTCTCTCCCTTGGCCAGATCCTCAAGTCTGTCGCCCGCTTCAGCCAACCGCGTCTCCAGCATCTTTTTCTCCTTGAGCAACATGTCTCGCTCCGAGGTCACGTCGTCGACGGAGGTGCGAAGGGTTCTCACTTGCGACAGAAGGGAGACAACCCTACTCTGGGCTTCATTGTGGGCATTCACGGCCTCGTCGCGAGACGTCGTCACATCTTGAAGCATGATGTCCATTCGGGCCTTCTCCTTCGCCCAAGTAGAGCTGTTTAGGACTTCGTCGTCCCACTTGCTCCGCAAGGCTTCAAGTTCTTCGCGGAGACGCGAGCTCTCCCCACGGACGTTCAGGACCTTTTCGCGTTCCATTTCAAGCTCGTTATTGAGGGTCGTGAATTCGCGCTGATACTTTTGCCTGGTCTGCTCCATCGATGTTTCCTTGTCTTCAATATCGATGGCGCGTTGGTTTCTATAGTCCTCAAGCTCATTCTGAAGACGCTGCTTGGCCTGAAGCGCACCTTGCAACTCAGCAGCCTGATCTTCCATTCTAGCTTCGAGGGACTGAGTCTGGCGCTGCAGGTCTTCAACAAGAGCATCCATCTGTTTGCGCTCAGACATTATCTGGGCACATGTGTCCTCAGCTTCTTGGGCTTGGGATTTGGCGAATTGTTCCGCTCGGGTAGCCTTCAGGACCGCAATCTCGGCTTGTTCAAGCTTACTGAAATACTCATCGGCACGGGTCTTGTACAGGCTCATACTCGAGGCGAGATCTGCCGATTTAGATGTCTCCGCATCAAGACGAATCTGCAGGTCCGAAAATTCTTGCAGGAGTTGATTCCGGCTGATAGCATCCTGGTCTCTTGCAACTTGCAGTTCCTGGAATTCAGAGCGAGAGTCGCGAAGTTCGACCTCCAGCGTGGCTTTGGCTCGCTTGAGTTTTTCAAATTGAGCTTTAGCGTCGCTGAACTCTGCAATGGCTTCGTTGTGTACCTTGAGCAAAGACCGCCGGGACTGCTCCTGGGAATTGATCAAGTCATACAGTTCCTCGTGCGACTTGGCTTGGACATCTCGTAAAGAAAGATCTCCTGAGCGAATGCTCTTCTCTAGGGCAGAAACCTTCTTAGAAGAGTCATCGAGTTGGTCATGTAAGCGTCCGTTCTCGCGTTCTAGGAGCTGCATCCGTCGAAGAGAGGGACTTTCTTCCTGCCACATATCACGGCCGGGTTTCGCTTGGACAAGTTGATTCTGAAGATGCTTGTTCTGCATCTCACTCATTTGGAGTTTGTTTTGGAGCTCCTCGATCTCGGTAGCCATGTCCATGCGTTTCTGGTAGCCTACGGTATCTACCGTTTTGTCAGACCGGCCAGAGTCATTGGCTGCTTCGTTGAAGTTGAGCCTCCGATTGGGTGTTGTAGGGGTGCCAAACTTCTTCGCCATGACGTTGTCGGAGTTCTTTCTGAGATGAGTAGGTGTCCGAGGGCTAGAAACCTGGTTCTGATCGATCTCCTCCAACAAGGCGCGCTTAGATGAAGCATAACGTGCATCGAGCTCCTTCATTTCATCCCCATGCCGACGTCGCATTTCTGCCAACTGGGCCTCTGCTCGACTATACTTTTCTTCAGTCACTTGCAACTTGCTCTGTGTTGTTTCTAGCAACTGCGCCAAGTCAACTTTCTTTGCGAGGTTCGGCTGGATCTTCTCCCAGGTTTCAGAAGAATGATCAGACTCAGGCTCCACTATCTTATGCAGTAGCATCAACTGGCGATGCAGATCTTCGATCTCCTTGTTAGCTGTGTCTAGAGAGCCTTGGAGTTTCCGCGTATTCAATTGTGCCTGGGTCCGGAGCTGTCTCTCGGTCTCGAGATTCCTGTTTGCCTCTGCCAACTGGATATTAGCAGTGGAAGCAGCCTTCTCCGCATTGCGACTAGCTTTATGCTCTCTGTTGACTTCGTGGTTCAGATCCTCCAGACTCAAGGAAAGCTTCTCTTTCTGTTTCTCCAGGGACGTGATGGTAACTTGAAGATCCCCAAGCTGGCGGGCCAGTTTCTTATTGTCTTCTTCAAGCTTAGTTTTCTCCTTCTGAAGCGTGGTGACGCGGAGGCGCTGGTTATCGCTAGCCCTGGAGGTCGACCTGGCGATGTCGAGATTCTTTTGTTGGATCTTTGTCAGAAGAGCGCGGTTGTCATTCTCTGATGCGGTGAGCCTGCCCTTGAGTGTCACTAGTTCTCTCTCTAGGCGCTCCTTGTGCTGGTCATGGCGAATGCGAAAATTGTCAGACTCAGCAATGGCGTGATTCAATTCTTGTATTCTGACCGATAAACGTGATCTTTCAGCTTCCACCTCTTCCAACTGACGTGATTTATCTTCCAGGTCTTTTCGCACGCTCTCAAGGCGTTCGTTAGCCTGCTTCATGAGGTTGCGCTCGATATCAGCTTCTGCGTGTAGTCGCGCATCCTCAACCCTGGTGAAGCGATCACGGAGTTGAATGAGTTCCGTTTGCAGTTCCTTGCGCGACTGCTCTGCAGCTACTCGGGCTTCTGTGGCGCGCCGAAGCGTATCTTGCTGAAGGTACATCTCCTTCTCGATGATAATTTTTGATTCGTTCAAGTCAGTGTACTTGTCCTTGAGGTCGGCCAAAGTATGTTCGGCAAGCATTTGCACATCATCCCTTGATTGACGTTCCCGGCTTAGGTCTGCTTGGGCCTTGAACAGTTGGGCCTTCAGTTCCTGAATTTGCTGCTCGAGAAGCTTCCGGCTTTCACCGGCTTCCGCGTCCTCGGAAATCTTTGCCTCCAGCAGATTCTTGACATCGGCGGCCTCTCGCTCGAGGTGAACTTTCTCTGATCTCATGGCATCCGCCTCAGCTTGGAGTTCTCTAAGGCGCTTTTGCATGTCGTCATGGCGCGTGGTAAGGGAGACTCTTTCTAACTCTATGTGTCTCTTCTCTTCCTCGTACTTCTTGGCATCATTTCGTAGAACAGCCATCTCGCTTTCCTTTCGCCTTAGCATCTCTTCGTAACCAGTGGATGTTGCGGAGAGATCGGAGATTTGCTGCCTTATTGTTCGGTTTTCTTCAATCAGCTCTTTGATGTGCTTCTTCGACTGGTCTAGATCTTTTGAAGTCCTGGCGAGCTTCACTTCAAGATCTTGATCTGTCTTCAAAAGCTTTGCTTCCAGGTCTTGCAGTTTACGCTCCTTCAAGCTGAGATGGCTCTGGAGCATCTTAATTTCTTGGCCCAGATCTTTGATCTTGGTATCCTTCTCCGAAGAGGAGCTTTCCGTTTCCGCCAGCTTCCTTTCAAGCTCTTCTAAGCGAGCTTGCATTTCTTGCTTCTCGTTTTCAAAGCGTTGGATAATCTCTCCTGCCTGTTCGAGTTGGGTTATACGAAGCTCGAGCTCCTCGTCCGTTCTTTTCTTGACTGCAATCAGATCGTCGAGTTGGTCTTCGAGGTTCTCCTGGTCTGCAATAGCCCCAGCTAGCTTTTCGCTGAGTTCAACCTCTCGGACTTGTAATCTCTTGAAAATCTCCTCCTTGTCTAGGGCCAAGGCTCGTTCGCTCTCCAGGGTTTGTTGGATCTTCTGTATCTCGATCTCGGTACGGCGTCTTTCCTCCTCCAACTTTTGTCGATCGGACAAATCCTGGTCCATCTTAGCTTCTAGCTGTTTGATCTTCTCGTCCCGTCTCTTGACTTCGTTGGCAGTGCGGGTTTCTCCCAGAAGAGGCTTCATTCTGGAGAACAATCTCCACCATGGGCTAGCCTTCAATTGGAGGTAGGTCTTGAAATTGTCCTGGATGATTCGAGTTGCCTCTGCCCGATACAAGCGCTTATTCGAGATTCGCCGCTGGACAAAACCCCGCGCAAGGGATTGAAAGCGGGTCATTATGGTACGAATGAGCTGGTCTCGCTTCTCTTCCAACTCAGCCAAGACACCGGCTCTAAAAAACACCTTTGTACGGCCGACTCGATACCAAGCAGGGTCCAGCCCAAGCTTTTGCAGCATTACATGAGCAGCGTTTCGCCCATCCAGATATCCCTTTGGCATACCAGGGCACAGAACTTCATAACGCTGACGGAATTCGGCGAATGAGAGCCGGTTAGGGAATCCCGTGCGCGCGATTCGTATGCCTTCGAGTACACCATTGCAGCGTAATTGGTCTAAGACGAGGGGTGCATTGAGCATCTTCGGACGCTTCTTATGGTTGGGTATGATGCAGCGGACGAAATGAGGATGTGTTGAGTGCAGCTGGTTCATGAGGCTGGATAGCTGTTCCTTGTGCCTTTGCGCAACTGTCCGGAAGAGACCCTTCTTCACGCGACTCTTAGGGTAGTCGCTGTCATCGTCACCATCTTTACAATCGGAGAACAAATTGGCCACATGTTTTTCACCTGACCTCGCCAGAAGTCGCGTTATATTGTCGTTCAATGGATCCTTGTTCTTCTCAAGCCAGCCATCTGTGTCATACTCGACTTCAGCAGCGTAATGCGTCAGCACAAATCCCTGGCTTAGACGAGCAGCACGATACTTTAGTGATTTTCGATCCCAGAGCGAGTGCAGCTTCTCGGTGAAAGACTTGTCTGTGGCTTTCGGCATGACACAGTCCTCGTCTAAACACGAGAAAATACCAATGGGGTTAGTCAATTCAATGAGGTCAATCGTTGGCTGCAAGTCCTTTCCGAAGTCAATGAACTGCCATTCGATTTGCTCACGTGCATATTCCTCTTGCTCCAAGACAAACATGTGGTGATTGAAGAACTGTTGGAGCTTCTCGTTAGTGTAGTTGATGCAGAGCTGCTCGAAGCTATTGTTCTTGAAGATCTCGAAGCCAGCAATATCGAGAACGCCGATAAAAAAGCTGTCATCGCCAGCCACTGTGCTCCGATCTAGCTGGTTGTTGATTCGATCGACAAGGTTCCCAAATCCGCGCTCGTATATACCCTTGGCCAGAGCGTCGAGTGCTAGCCGAACTTGTTCCGGTGTTTGGACCTTCTCCACCCATTCGCGGCCTGCTTTGACCTTGGGATGCAGCAATCCCTTGACGAAGAGTTCTGGGGCTATACCAAGTAGCTGGCAAGCCCTTTCAACACTGTTCAAAGAGTCGGGTCCCAGTGCAGCTTGGTCAGCCCGCAGGCTTTCCTTGACAATGGTAACATTTCCCAGATGAAGGACGGCCGCGATAGTGCGCAGAATGCACATCTGGTCTTCCCCCGAAAGGTTCATGACATGAAAGGCCTCAATTAACATCTTCCATTCGTCCTCGTCGGATACTCCAGCGATGGTGTCGTTGCCGTCTCGAGTATACGCGAAATCTTCGATCTGTAAGTCTGACAAGAGCAGTGCCTCCCTCAGCTTCTGGTCTGCACCCCGTAACAACTGATAGAAGATA
Source organism: Aspergillus carbonarius ITEM 5010 (assembly GCA_001990825.1). Taxonomy (NCBI): domain Eukaryota; kingdom Fungi; phylum Ascomycota; class Eurotiomycetes; order Eurotiales; family Aspergillaceae; genus Aspergillus; species Aspergillus carbonarius. The sequence goes on from KV907501.1 coordinate 796,608, forward strand.
TGATAGTTTCTTTCATGCGCGTTGGGTTTCACGACTCGAGACTTTTCTAATAGATACCAGTCGATTGAAGCACCTGATATCTGACCAGCCCGGGTGAACTCAATCCGGATGAATTTTCCGAAACGGGAAGAGTTATTGTTCCTGACTGTTTGGGCATTTCCGAATGCCTCCAGGATAGGGTTTGCTCTTAGGATCTGCTGTGAAAGAGCGGACAGCTGCTTGGTGCCAGATCGAGCATAAGGGATATCGGTCGTCGCGACGGCTGCCAGATACTGTATAACTTTCTTGGTGTTCTCTGTTTTACCTGCACCCGACTCTCCTCTTCACAGGCAGGTTAGTGTCTGATGTCCATGGAAGCTCTGTCATAAGACTTACGTCACGAGAATACTCTGGTTCTCTCCTTCCTCGACGAGATTACGAAATGCCTCATCTGCCATGGCGAAAATGTGAGGGCGGTTTTCGTCGCGGTTCCGACCCTTGTACATTTTCACATACTCGTTGGAGTAGATCGGCAATGGACAATACGGATTTACCGTAACAAGGAACAGCCCTGAGTAAGTCTATATCCAGAGCTGTCAGTCTTGCATATCACGGCGCGGGCAAGATACCAGGGAAACCGACGTAGATAAGGTCTGCTTGATATCGGGTATGCAGGTTGTGGACTACTGAAGCCTCATTCAGGTGTGTGAGCTCGGCCATATCATCCGCTTTATCGAATTTCGCCGGATTGACTTTGTCGACTTGGTCCGCATCCAGCTCCCTCTGCTGTTGTGCCGTAAGCATTTCTAGTCTGATCGTCTGGGGATGCTGAGCAGTTATACCTCTCCATCATCTGTTTGGACAAGCAATCGACCCCCTTCTTGCTCTTCCAGTACAAGCCCACGGACGAAGGCTTTCTCAGAATCGCGTAGCCAGACATATTTGTTCCCAGAGAAGTCATTATCTCCCTCTTGACCCCGGATCTGATCTGCACCCCGGCGGAGCTCCTCTGACTTGATGAAGTCTGGCGCAAAGGTTCCTGACGCAACATCGTTTCTTATCGAACCCGATCTCTGGCGATTTGTTGTCCGCACTACTAATGAAGATGGTGACTGTGAAATAGAGTTTCGAAATTGGCCCCGGGCCTCTTCGAATTTTTGGGATGACGTGACCACAGCCGACTTGGGTCGTACGGTTCTTGTCTGCGGGCTTGGTGACGGAGTTGGGGACGGGGATGCGCGGCTGAATGGATTGGCCCGTTTTGGGGAGCCATTTAACTGTGATGGAAGCATATCTTCGTTAAGCACAATGGGACATCATTCAATGAGAAGGTCGTGATCGTAACAATTAGGTATGAAAGTAATGGAGACTCAAACCATGAGCCGTCGGCTTGTGTCGCAGGGAAGCATCCAGGCCAATGGAAGGGCCACGGCAAGAGAAGAACGTCAAAGACGAAAGCAAAGAAGATTGAAGAAAGGTGGGCAGGTGTGTATGAAATGAAGCTGCAGCATACCTAGCAGCGGGAGGTGCAGGTTGACAGTCGCCCACTGACCACCTGCTCGCTCTGGGGCCCCTTCGGGTCCGCTGTTTGTTTACATCCGCCGTTCCTCAGGCTGCGGGCGCCGATCATGCGCTAGGCCCGATCGGTTGTGCACCCATCACGTGGGGACCCGCGGCACGAAACTCGATCTTTTCCGGGTTGGTCGGGTGTCCCGACGCTCGTCGCTTCACGTTCTGTGCTTCCGCGGTCCCTTCGCTCTCAGCTGCTCCCATTATCCATCCGCTTGTCGCGTCCCTGTTATTTTTTCCGTCTCCTTGCTTCCTCCCACGGCAGGGGTAGAGCTCGTCCATTGAGATTGCTACGCGCGACCTCATGTATAGCCGAGTGTGGTCATTACCGATTCAACCTTTCTCCCCGTCCTAGTCTCCTAGACTTGAATCCGATCGCTATTACTGATTCTGGCTTGAACGATGTGGGACGCCTGAGCACTCGCTTTAGCTATGAGGAGCTAGTTTTTTTTTGCTTACCGGACGCAGACACCACTCACATTGAAAGTGCACACGCGATCGCACCTCCCCAACCATGTCTAATTATCCCCCGACACCGTCATTTGTGGGCCCGAATTATACACCTCAGTGGCCTCCCTCAAATCCGCCCCCGTCGACAGCCATGCCATCGTTATACCCACCCAATCTTGGCTTTAGCCAAAATCCTTCACCCATTCCTCAACACCCGCAGGATGGTCTCAGTCACCCTTTTGATTATAATACCGACAGTTACAATGGAAATTCACATCTACCGGGATTAGGGGGTCCGGGCGCAGCTGGTCCATTACCGCCGCCCCCATTCGCCTTCATGGGCCCTTTCGGTTCTACTCAGTTCCCGCCTCCTCCGTTTCCTCCCCTCCAGATGCCACCACTGAGATACCCATCTATTCCAGTACCTTCTGCCCCCATCTATGAGCCTGCTCGCCATGCAGCGGGCGATTACCAGATGGATCACACTGTTCCCACCCCGCCAGTCCCTCGGCTGGCAACCGCTGGGAACTCAGAATCCGATCCTGACCGAGAAGAAGGTGAACTAACTGACCGAGAAGGGCCTTCGACATCACAGCCAAGGCAACAGGACCCGAACTCGGGGCAGAGATCAGGACACGTCCCCGGCACTCAAATGCATCGAGCTATGAACGGTGGCAGCGGTTTGATAGGGGGTGGTCAAACGACGAAGCCAAATGGCCCAGACTCGTATGGCTCAAATGTCTCTCACTTGTCAACGATGGCCATCTCCGAAGGTTCAGCGCAAGGGAGTTCAGATCTGGAGAAAGGCGAGGTTCCACCAGAGTCTCGCCCATCGTCCAGAAGCAGCGGATCTCGTATTATACCCTCTTTCACTATCAACGGTCTACCTTGGCTGATACTTTTCCAGCATATAACCCTGCACCTCCCAGCTCTACAGATCCACCTGTCGGTGTAATCAGACCAGAACCCCAAGCCCTGTCGAAGCCGCAACACGATGCCATCCCTGAGAACGGAGCGAACAATGCAGTTTTGTGCGAGTCGCAGTCATCGCTCAGTGGGGGGAAATCACCAGCACAGCTTCGCGTCCAGGCACAAGGGGCCCTTTTGAGCTTGGCGCCTCACAACATCCGATATGGCGAGTTTGTCGGAGAAGGAATCAACCCGGTCATTCTTCGTCAACTCTACGAGGAAGTCGGAATCAAGATTACCACCCCGCAGCCGGAGCTTTCAGCAGTTTCTTCGCCTAGTGAGATGTCCATGGGATCTGAGCGTTCGACGACTAGTCAGTCTGGAGAACCCGAGCCTGTAAATCAGCCACTCGATAACATAAGTGCGGATGAAATCTCAGCACAGCAGTCCGTCCCGACAGAGATCGCCCCAGCTGTTTCGCCCTCCTTACCATCAGACACAGCGAAACCTATGGAGCGAAAAGAGGTTATTGCCCGTATGCTTGCTGCCAAGGCTGCAAAGAGCTCCGGCGCGTCTGTGCAGGTTCAGGCAGAAGAGGCCAAAGAAGCTAGCGTACCTGACAGTTCGGGTCCGCCAGATGCCGACAACATGTCAACAATCACCTCACAAGATGGTCAAACAAAGGAAAAGGAGATCCGTGTCAAAGAGAAGAACAAAGCGCAGACTGAACTTGCTAGACAGCGTATTGAACTGCTCAAGAAGCAAGGTTTAGTGAGGAATGGACAAAAGACCCCATCTGAGTCTCTGCCTCCCGAGAAAAGCCAACCTTCGAACGGCCCTGGTCAGGAAATGGCTTCGACTTCTACTCCGATACCGATCCAACATCCATTACCTGAACGCCCCCCTGATCCTGAGTCTAGTGCTTCAGCTCGCATACCTGGGCTTTTCATGACGGAGGAACCTAATGATGAGAATACTCCTGTTTCGGCCGCTCACAGCCCTGCTGATGCGACACCACAAGCTCGTCCCAACCAACGCAAACGGCCCCGAGCGTCCGATTTTGACGAACCCGTTCCCATCCCCAAGAAATTCTTCAATAGCGGCGTGAATCATGCAATCCCAGATACTCAAAGACTCATCATCGATATCAGCGACGATGAGTTCTATGGTGACGATGAATCCGATGGCATGGATGTGGACACCCCAGCAGGAAAGGATCCGCAAGACGCGGAGAGCTTGCTTCAGGCATTTACAACCACTGTCGATCCGATGCCTCTACGTCCAGCAACCGCTTCAAGTCAGGGGTTCTCTACCTCGGCTACCCCACAGAGCTCGAGAAACAATGACCAGGAACACCAGGAACATCTTCGAAGGAAAGATCTGGAAATTAAAGCCATGCACAAGCGGATTGCCGAGCTTGAAGAGCGGAAGAAAGCTAAGCTGGCGGCCAGCCGTACACAGTCGCCTCGAGCTTCAGATGTGCCGGGGCGTTCGCCCCCTGCGAATGTTATTCTAACCGACGACGTTAGTCATCCGTCGAGACCCTCCACCGACGCTGAGGACGGAAACCACCCTACTAGCACTGGTAGTGTACTCTCGGTCAACGTGGATATTACCCATATAGAGAGGATGAGGAACAAGCTGCTGCGCAAGCAAGAAATCGAGGCCGGAATTCCTGCACTCGAAAACGAGATTCAAAAGTCGGAAGCAAAACTAGCCGAAGTCAAGCATGAAGAAGACCAGCTGCTGTTGGAGATCACCAAAGGGAGGGAAGGTCGACAGCAACTCCTGGATGAACTGATGAATATCAATTTGGAACTGAACGGGCTGACCTTTGAGGATGTGGAGGCTGCGATGCAACGCTCCCGGGCTGAAGAGCAACCGTACGAGATTGAAGGTTTGTTCTATGCCTCCATGTCGATTGGCTAGCCTTGATTACGTATGACTGATTCGTCTATGATTACAGACTCAGTCCTCCAGGAGACAATTGAGAACGAGGATATGACATCTGAAACTGCCCATCCCCCACGGCATGTTCAAGAAGAGAAAGAAGAAGAATTGACTCGTACATCTGTCTCAGGTGATCAAGCTGTACCGCCTTTTCCCGCCAGTGGGTCGAGTATTGTGTCAAATGACAAATTGATGCATGATGTCAGCGATTCTTCTGGGGTAGTATCGAGCTCTGATTCCACAGGCTCGGCAATGGACGAATCTAGTGATAGTTCTAGCGAAGAATCCGACCAAGATGAGCACCAGGCTCATTTTACCGTCCCAGAGTCGACAGACGAGCCTGCAGAACCTGAACACCAGAACTCAGTGGGGGCAGGGGCAGGCCTTCACCATACTCTACCCGAGCGCCCGCTGCCAATGGATGTGGAGCCTCAGATTGAGCTGGCCACGGATGAACAGGCTACTGAGAACCAGGGCCAGGCTTCCCGAGAATCTTCGATCTCGGATGGATATGAGCCTCCTGAGCCGGAAGTGACCGCAAGCCCCGCAGAATCTGCCTATTCCCCCCCTTTCAGTCCTGCATCTCCTGGCCCCGTCGAAACAATCGAGGCCTCCACGACGGACGGCAAGAAATTGGCCGATGAGCCGCTAACGGAAACTGTCCAGGCTTTGGATATTCAGCAACCTAGTACTTCTACTCAGGTTGGCATTCTGGATGTGCGGTGCACCTTGATCCCACCTAGGGCGTGATGCTGACACGAAACTTAGAATCCGCGGGAACTAGAGGAGTCTGAACATAAATTCTCCCCTTACGTTAGTCCGCTGAAGTATTTCAAGGCGTATCGATACCACCCAAGCTTCACCGAAAACGTCTCGGACGGCTATCGTTCTCTAACATATAGCCATAACATTGACCCTATGAAATGCCTCTGCCCATTTGAGGCTTCCGGGGGGGTCTGCAACGACCGGTCGTGTGAATATCAGCATTTTCGTGATATGACTCTCAGCGGTGCGTCGACGGATCTAAACCATCACTTGCAACATCTGCCCACATGAATTTATGGCCATTAACTTTCCTGGGGCCTTTTTCTCATTTGCCTTACCACACCTTTTCTTGACCCCGCCACTATCTTTACCTCCTCTATTTCCCCTTGGTCTTGTTTGTGATGTTTCGTGTTGTGCGGATGCTGACACACAGGCTCGTTAACTGCGACAGATGACAAGATCCTCGTCCAGATGGGATCTCTGCGAGAAGGCAAGACGCCCGAGGAAAAGGACGAATACATCGCGGGGCTGAAGCAGATCATCAACGATATGCGACGCGACAAGGTGAAAGATTTTAACACCGTGGCCACAGAAATAGCCGCATACCGTAGACGCTTTCTCAAAGATCCTTCGCGGGTTCTGCCGTTGTAACAACCTGAAGGCTCAGATCGTCGCTCTTCCTAAAGAGTGGCCCTGTTTACTTTGACACAAGGTGAGCTGCCGACGTCGCGCACTTGTCAGTGCGGACGCCCAAGCCAACTAGGAGCGGCTGCCTCGGGCTCCATCCCAGCAATGGCAGCGACACCTTTTAGATGGTGCTAGCTTTCCCTCCTGAGCTGGAAACATCTTTCTCCCTCCCATACATTTATTGCATTCCTTAGCACGCCCCGCGTTCTCCCTTTCAGACCCATGAGATCTGGCATCTCGATTTGAACGACACCAAGTGGGCATTTCCCCATTATCTTGTTTATCTATTGCTACTTGGCGTACAAAAGCGAGCCTGGAGTTGGAGGATCAGTTCTTTTTTTCCCCTAGGAAGTGGGCGTAAGTGCTTCAACCACACCACGACCCCAGGCCCGGTCCGACGAAGGGCGAAAAATAGGGCATGTGCCAGTTCCGGCTCTCCTTTTCCTTTGGCCAGGTCTTCAAGGTATGGGATGATAAAAAAAAAAACATTGACAGCGAAGGATCCCTTGGACGGGATGGGATTGTACAGCAGGGCGTTGGGGCATAGGAAGTCCATAGCGATAGCGAACTATTGATTCTTGATTCCAAGCCTCGTCTGCGTGGTTTTTGTGAGTAAATCAAAATAAAATCTCTCAAGCCGGAAAACAACGCACTGGACCATGAAAAATGCCTCTCCCCGAGCCAGTCGCGACTAGAAGCGACCAACCCACTCGAGGCTCTCAGTATAGTAGCAACCGGGCGTCTAGCGCCTAAACCGGGGCACCACTCCCAAGGCGCAGACATGCACTAACGACTTCTCCACCACAGCTATTCGACTAATCAGCTCTAGCAGGAGCCCGCCCAGTTCACTACTATCTTCTGCTTCTCCTTCTCCTTCTCCGTCTCCGTCTCCTTACTATACACAATGTACTAGCAAGTACTCCGTAGTCCGCAGTCCTACTCCATAGATTAATTCTAGGAGGATATCTACCCGGCCATCCGAGCGCCCCCTCTCTAGTACCTACTACCTAATATCCATCCCCTAGCAACTACCAAGAATCTACTACTACTACTACTACTACTACTACTACTACAACAGTACCTACCTACCCACCCCGTCCCGAACCTATCCTATCCACCCCCTAACTCACTAACTTAATCAACTAATCAAATAATCTAATTAACAATAATTAACTCAAATGAAATAAACCGCGCTGGTGGGGAAAAAAAAAAAAAAAAAAAAAAAAAAAAGAAGAAGTCAACCTTGCCTTTGCCTAACCCCCCCTCCCCATATTTCAGTTTCGGCTCCTGCTCAAGTGGCAGTGTTGTTTATTCCTTGTTCTTGAAGGAATGAATGGATGATGTACTATGGATGGATGGATGGATGCTAGCTGGAGCCTGAGTCAAATGTCCCGAAAGGGTTTAGTTTCGGGTGGTAGGTTTATGCAAGGCATGGCTTGGTTTGGTTTTGGTTGGGGAGTCATCGGGTCACGGGTCACGGGTCGGGTCGGGTTTGAGTCGGGGTCTGGGTCCTGTGACTGGGATGGGATGGGATGGGATGGGATGGGATGGGCTGGGTGGTGACTCAGGAAGATGGGGGTGGATGGATGGTTGTAGAGAGGTAGGTAGGTAGGTAGGTAGGTATCTACGATGGGTGATGGTATGTAGTAGAAGTTGGGTGAGATTGTAGGTATGGATAGAGGGTTGGGGGTCCGAGGGAGTAGCTGAATACTCTGCGATTTTGTTGTGTGTTTGTGTGTGTGCCCGGTTCATGCAGGTGTTGTGGTGGTGGTTGTGGGTTTGGAAATCGGAGATTGAGGATTGGTGGTTGATGATTGTGGGTTATATTTGGGAATAGTGGATGGTGGATGGGAATGGGATACTACTATTGATAGAATCGGGTAGGTGCTGTAGATAGGCGCTGTGTATGTATGCGATGCGATGCGATACGATGCGATGCATGGATACTAGATAGTAAGGGAAACGGGAATGTTGTAGTTCGTTAGGTAGTAGTACCTAGTAGTTGGCTTAGAAGATAAGGATAATGTTCGATAATGTAGAGATTGTTGTCTGCTTATGGTAAATAGTATGGTTGGATGTGAGGGGAAAGAAGAAATGGAATATACAACATTGCCTGTTTCTGGTAAATAGTATGGTTGGATGTGAGGGGAAAGAGAGGAGGTATAATATAGAACGTAATCCGTGATGATGATGACGATGATGATGCTGTGTGTCTTATCCTGCAGTGGACATATTCGGTTAAAGCGAGGACATCTGTAGGTACGGCGCTGTGCAGCGTCCAGGTGTCTCGGTACCTTGAATGCAGGTAAGGTACAGTCAGGATCTGACGGGATGCTATGCAGGCGCAGGGGGGGGGTAACCGTGCAAGGCGGTATGTACCGGTAATGTGGGTGAGGGCGCAAGTACCAAGTACTTCGCTATCTCCGGAGGCCTATCTCTTCATCTCGACTACTATCGAGGGGCCTCGGCAACAGGCCGCTGAGAGCCTGAGACATACTGTGCAGGAAGAGTACAGTGGGGAGGCCCCCAAGCTAAGCGTCGGTTGGTGGGGAGGTGCCACACTTGGTAAGGCTATGCCAGGGAACTAGTCGTCCGCTGGCGAGGATTACCTCAGTAGCATATACTATCTTAAGTCTCCAGGATGCTGCTTACTACCGGTGGATCATGGATTCGCGTAGTGCTTACGGGAGTGCCTTGTTGAAGCCATGGAACGTGGTCGTCAGGGTATTGGTTGCTTGGCAGGGTAGCGGCGGCTTGGCTGGGCGGCTAGATATATATATCTCGCTTTCGCGAGTCATCACGGGCAATCAGGATTAATCATCCTTGAAGAAGGACGAGGATTCGAGGTGGAGTGACCCGGGGAGAGGGAGGATGGTGGGACTGGACATCAAATCCAGGACGGAGAGTTGCAGCAAACCCAGCCCGCTGGTGTAAGAATAGAACTCGAGTTCGGTGCTCAGTCACCACGGGCGTGCATCTCCTACCAGATCGGGCGATTTGAGGTTGTACAGAACGGCGGAGCAAAGCAGATGGGACAAAGAAGTCTAAGACAACTTAAAAATAACCCTCGGGAAAAAGCAACTCTGCCAGGATTTAATAGATCACAAAAAAGCCGGGAGCGAAAAGGAACGTTAAGCGTTAAGCGTAATCCGACCAAAGGTCATGCCATGTGGCCGCTGGCCTAGGGGGGAATGCCGCCGTTTCACCATCGCGGTCGCACAGTTAGTGTCGCAGGTCAGATCAACGGCCATCCATGTGTGACCCCAGTTTCACAGCTGCCAGGGAGCTGAACGGCGGGGTTCGCGGTCGGGGAGCGCCAATAAGCCACGCATCGTGAGCAACGGTCGGCAGGTGTCAAGGCACTATCTTCGCATTTCGAATCCTGCCGAGAAGGTGTCGAGCTGAAAGATCGGGGTCACTTTCCTGTCCGGTGGGGGAACCACAACCGTTGCACTGCCCTTCTGGAAGGAAATCAGCATGTCCCTGACGCCCGTATCCGAAGTCTATTGTCGCAGCCAGTCATCCGAGCTGAGCAGCCCGGTTTCAAAAAGAAAGTCGGGCAAGTCGGCGACCGACCGCCAGTTTTCCGCCCATACATCGGGTTAAGTGCAGACAGCGACCCAGCGAAAGGGCGGTGGATTCCATCCCAGTTGCCAGGTGTGGCTGCATGATCTGCATGACACTGGCTGACATCTCGGCCAGTCAGTGCAGGCCCAACGTCAACCAAGACTTGCGGCTCGGAGGGAAATGGGCCGCTCGTCGCCAGGCAAGCTGGTGGTTGGCAGTTGGCGTGGGCGTTCGAAGGGCCGTCGAAGGGGCGCAATAATAATACGGGGTTCGCCATGGACACGTGTGGTGGGCTGTCCGTGTTCCCCTTTCCTGGCCTCCCCACCCATCGCTATACTATCGCTACTATTGCATTTCGAGACGCCGTAGATTCCGGGCTTGGGCGAGACGACTGTAGTCATGGTACTGATCTCGAGTACGAGATGCGATCCATCAGTCGACGGGGATTTTTCCGATCATGCCGTCATGAAGGATCGGTCCCGGTAGGGTTGTTGTTCCTTTCACAAGCCTCGATTACTATCTAGGTATCTGAGTGGTAATTTACGAGGGATGAGCGTAGATAGTGAAGATGCTTGTACATTGATGAACCCAACCGAAATCTAGTAGTCTAACAGATAGTTCAACGAACAGCTCGCAATCATAAAACCATAGTGGAAACGACCGCGCGAAAAACAAACGATTCTATCAGTCCAGAAATGTGCCCCACGGTCCACCAACCAACTCCAAGGCTTTCTTCGCGGCTGCTCCCCCGTCGAGTCCGGCTCGCGAGGGGCAGCCGCCCCAACTCTAAGTCGTATCTTTAGTACAGGTATCCCGGAACAATAACGAAACTAAAACAATAAGCCGGACAGCTGACAATGTATCGCAACAGAAATATGCAACCGCTCATGCAGAATCATTAGGAAAGCAGTAGAAAGGGAATTTGTCAAAAAAGAAGGGGAGATTAGTAAAAGTAAAAAAAAAAAAAAAAAAGGGAAAGAGGGAAAACAAAATCAAGACTCCTGGTCATGTCTGTTTCATGTTCCATGCTACTCATAACGTAAACGCTCAAATATACCCGCAGGTGAGAACGAAGGTGATCATAGATTAAACGAGGCTTCGTCAGAGTCCCAATGTCTGTCAGGAAACTGTTAGCCTGGACACCAACCAACCAGTTGCTGTAGTTCATACCTCAATGCCATCATTCTCATAAATCATTTCGCCGCCTTGCAGCTGGAGCAGGCAATGTGATTGCAATTTATACACCGCGGTTGGTTCTGGTATATTTTGGGCCCATCTCCACACTGGCAGCAGAAGTATAGGTCGGAATGACCAACGGTGCCCTGCAGCTGCTGGCTGTTAAAACCAGGCATGCAGTGTTTCCGTACATCGGCGTGGTACAATGTCGGCCGCTGGATGGTGTTACGCCCCATGAGAGAGGGCATGTTTGCAACAACGTTCAACGAGGGTGCACAGTGTCGGGAAGCTGGAGCTTGAGGGTATGGCGACACCTCGTGGCAGTGGTGTAGCGAAATCCCCGAGTTTTGAGTATCCATTGAGCAGTCGTCGCAGCGTGGTTCACCGCACTGGGTGCAGGCAGTATCAAGGTCAATTTGGTGAGGTCCGTAAGAGCACTCGCAGCAGTACCAAAGACCAGACATGATGATAGGCGATGTTGGATGTGTAGTTGATAAGATTGATCGAGAAGGTATAGCTGGGCTTTATAGAGCAGCAAGCTAGAAGCAGTGGACAATGGAAGTCTGAGTGCTTTTGAATGGCTGGGTTTGGAGTGGATGGGAGTGAGTGAACCCATGGTGAAGGTTGGGTCTCGTAGGATATTTAAGCATCGAGATGCAGAGTAAGAGAGACATAGTAACGAAGCCACTAACGATGATTCAGAGCCAGGCCACAAGGCGCCCTTCGCAATGGATTGTGGCTGATCTCACAGACAGCGCCCATGGTCTTCATCTCAGTCATCCAGCAGGTGCAATACCTGATCACCGCCGGGGCCATTTAGGGTCGATCACCCAAAGTGGCTTGGCAACCCCATTGCATTTTGGGACCCCGAGTTCGTACCTGAGCAATCAGCAGTCCCTATCCGGATTGAATCAGATTTCGACCTGTCTTACTAACGGACATCGTAAGATATGCTGCCGGGTTGACTCAAAACACTGTTAGGGTCCACCGAATACCTTCGCGAAAGGCGGAATCCGCGAGGCTTGGAGGCGCCCGGGAGCCCGCCCACTCCGCCCAGGTCTTCCCCCTATGGCTGGACCTTAATTGCTCGCGCGACAAATTTGGATTATTTTATTATTATTATGATAATGATGATGATGATGATTATTTTCTCGCGCAATTTCCCCCTTCGGCTGATGACTATTTCCCCCCCCTTCATGCTTCTTGGCTCGAGTATGACACTGCGGGACTGCTGGCCAGGGCCCAGTCTGCGCGATGTTGCCTGGTTGCGGCCTTGGGTGGGCTCCACTTGGTCAGGAGCGCGTGCGATTCAGGCAACATCGCCCAGTGCCTCAAGCATTCTAGATGCATACTCGAGACTCTGACTCCGACTTTGACCGTTCATTTCCCCTAGTTGACGGGGCCCCGATAAGCCCGTTCGTGATGGTCCTGTCGGTCAAGCGTTCGCGACTCCTGCTGCTTCAGGGTAAGCAGGCATCCATGCTAGTTCTGCCTAAGCCATCAAGCCCATGGATCACCCGGGCACATGCCCTCCAAAATGACGTCTTGTCGACTCGGTCGATGACTCGAGAATTAAGTTTTGTCATCGTTTGCTCTGTGTCTCTCTATCTCTCGCTCATTCTGTCTTGCTCTCCTGCTCTGCCTGCACCTCCCCCCCCTTCTGTTGTCCCGTACTCCTTGACGGTATCTATTCTCGGGTAATCCGATCTTCCGCGTGAGGCTCATGTCAGGTGCGGCCGCAGCGGCCGATGCTGACTTCGTTTCTTCATCGCAACCCACTAACATCATCCATCACTACTAGTGACCGGCACTAGTTTGGTCTCATTTGTCTATTCTGAGCTGAATCCGGCTGCGACCTAGGAGGCCTTATCTGAAGTTCAGCTCGACTGTGCACCTACTACGGTCCTGTCACCCACAATGGCACAGCGAAGGTGCAGCACGTGCAGGGAAACTAGCCATGGCCCGTTCTAGCTCTTCGTGACATAGTCTAACCAAATACCTCATCCAGCAAAGTGCCCGTTGGGCGTTTGAATCGCAGTCATCTTTCCGATCATCCTCAGCTGTACTGCGTAGATGAAACCGTTTTGATGTCACCGCGCATCAAACCATCCTGGAGACTCATGGACGCCTTGAGCTCGGGGATGATCTACAGGCTACAAGATTGATGCGTCTTTCAAACAGACACCAATATGGATCCGCCCTGACATTGGTGCTTGAGTCGTACCACACACGTGTTGATGCCTACATCGGTGACGGAGTCGAGATCATTCCGATCGATCGAGTTCGTCACACGTTGACGACTATGAGCAACATTAAGATTAAGGTTCTAGGTAGACACATAATAATCGATGTCAGTGCAATCTGTGACTCTTGCTCAATTCCTTCATGAGATAGCCCGGCGGATAAATGGGGTTGCCTTCTGGGAGGGTCGGTTGTGAGGGGAAGGAATGTCCCGCATCCTCGGGAGGGCGTAGGCATCATAAACAATAACTGGCCCCTTATCATCACGTGAGACAGCACATGACATCATGACGGACGTTTGCCCTGTTTGCACCCCCGTGCCTGTCACGTTCCTGGAAGCCTAACACTCACATCAACCTCTGCCAACTCCAGTTGATTCTCCATCGTCGAACCTCGCTTCCCCCGGGCACTTGTCCCGTCCGTGTCTCTTTTGGTGCAACTTGTACATATTCTACGTTAATATGGATACACAGGCGGGTTGGCTTCTCTGAAACTGGCTAGCTTACTATTCTCCCATGCGGAAGCGTTTGTAAGCCTTCCACGTTCTGTTTCAAATGGCGCGCCCCGACAAGCGCATCAATCTTGCGGTTGCCAGGGCCATTCCGCCTTTTTTATTCTGTGTATGTGTCTATGCAAGCTATATCGTCACCAAGCCCTTATGCAGTAAGTAATTCTGGAATCTATGGGTTGCTTGTTGCTAATCAACCCGAATCAGTTGACTATCTAATCCACCCCCTCCCGAAATACCATCGCAACAGTCGAGTTGGCGCTGGTGCAGCCATTCTCGCCATTTTCTACATTCTCATTATCGTCGTTATTACCACTTATCTCCGACTATTGTATAATGTCGTTCGCAACCCTGGCTACTTGCCCCGCGTTCCTCCGCCGATAAAGGGACAAGATACGGAACCATCGGATCCTGACCATCGCAAGAAGAGAAGGCATCGGAAGGGAAGGACCGCCGAGAAACCGGATAATACGGAGATAGACATTGAAAGGGGTTTTGATTGTAACGCCAATGGAGGCCCAACTTCATTGGATACGACCGCGTTGGAGAATTTCTATACAAAAGATGTTTTTGTTTGCCAAGAGGATGGAAGACCTCTATATTGCTCAACATGTTGTCACTACAAGCCTGACAGAGCACACCACTGTCGGGAGGTAGATCGATGTGTGCTCAAGATGGACCATTTTTGCCCTTGGTGAGTACTACCCCTTTTCGGTCCCTGATAGAGGCTGACAGTAGAGCAGGGTAGGAGGCGTGGTCTCTGAAGCATCATTCAAGTTTTTTATTCAGTTTGTGTTTTATACAATGCTATTCTGCATGTTTAGTTTAATCGTCTGCGCAACTTTTACGGCCGAAATCAAGCGACAGGTGAGCAGAAGACCTCCAACCATCCAGCTTGTAACTAACCGTCATCTGTCGCAAAGACCGGTGGAGCCAATGTTCACCTTGCAATTGGTATTGGATTGTGCGTATTTTCAGCTCAGCAATCTTTTTGGTTCACTTTTTAACAATCAGCAGGAGCTCTCTTTTTGGGCTTTTCACCTTTGGGATGACATTAAGTTCCTTACAACTGGCGATGTTGAACATGTCAACGATTGAGAATCTCAATCGTCGGTCCGCAGTATGGACCTTGGCTATACGCGTGCCTAACCAGATGTTATCCAAACTCAACCCGGAGTCGCGATGGGCTCCAACATTCCGCACCATAACTTATCCCCTCCCACCCACGTCCCTTGACCCTAGGGCGGCGAGTGAAGTCCAGCCAGCAGGGGAACAGCATGTCTTTGCCATTCTACAGACCCTCCCTGGCGAGAACCCCTTCGACCTCGGCAGCCCTTTCAAAAACCTCCAGCAGGTCCTGGGATATTCCATCTTCGACTGGTTGCTCCCTTTCAAGCAAAGCCCATGCGCAGACCGCACCACTGCGGGAAGTTTCTACGAACTTGGGCCAGTAGTGTCCCGGCTAAAAAAAGAGGCTGGACTGGAACCTCCACGTGAGCCACAGTCCACGCAAACCGATACACACAAAAGACATAAACGAAGACACAGCACACATAGACAGTCGCAGGAGTGATCTTGGTTGACCCATAGACTCATTCCCATTATATACACGGAAGTCATTAATCATTACAGTTCGGTCCTTCAGCAAATTTCCTAGTTCTTGCTTCTTGTTTTGTTCTCAGCCTAAACCAACTTCTTGGCCTTATCAAGTATCATGCCATTGCAGCAGGCACCAATAAATCACATTCTAGCGGCGTCTTCATGCTATTACGGATTAACTGTTTCACCCATACCGGCCCAGGCTACTCCATGCCGGTGTTTCATATAGAGCATTCCGATTAGCCCGGAAAATACACCCGCACGTGGCGATAGCCTCATTTCGTGGCGTAGCGAATCCAGGGGACCAACTACCAATAATGTGTTCGGAGATATTATCTCCGAACTTTATCTAGACGACTTGAGATGGCATTTTTGATCGTCATTCTCGATCGAGATCGGTTCATTCCATGCCACTATGGGAAACAGTGAAATCCACACTACCGGGTATGGTGATTACAGCTAAATAACCCCGGTAAGAAAACCCCAACGCATAATAATGCGAAATTTAATGTACAGATCCACAACTAGGCACGACTGTAAACGTATTGTATCCATTTACTGCGATACGTCATACTTACTCCATAGGTACTATCCTTACTACTGAGTGATATCACGAATGAGGAGTTATATGTTACCTAGACTATTAGGCAGCAACAAGATCTAGGCACCACCGCCATCACTCAGGAAGGAAGGCAACCGAAAAGTCAATTGAGATAGGTATAATCGTACACGCCCACTCTAACCCAGATTCTAATATACACATAGTCGTAATAAAGTCAAAGCCAGAAACACAAACTCGAAAATCTAATGTATGAGGAACAAAATATCAAAGCCCGAAATCAAGAAGGGTTATCATGTTGTAACGCTTGGAGGTCATCATGCATCAGGAGAATATCGAAGAGAATAATCACTGTAGGAGAGAGAAATGGCAAAATAAAGGGGAATCGCAGAGGGGGGAGGAGAGAAGAAAAGAGGATAGGAACGTTGTTGCAAGAAAGTATAAAGTGCCCACGGTCGTGGCTCATGGGGTGAGAGACATGTGCGGACATCATGTCTATGTAGCCTTGCAGTCACAGCATTTAGAGTGACTGCAGACGGTGCAACGGCCAGAAGTAAGAGCCGGGTTGTTCATTTGGTCACAATTACAGCACGTCCACCAGCCAGCCATAGAGAGCGCACTAGCGATGATGGAGACAATGGTGGAGGTGGTGCTGGGTTCGTGGATGTGGTAGGTCATCGCTGATGGAGTGTGATGGGAGGAGTGGGATCTTTAAGGTTGACTAGCTGGAAACGAATGAGGCAGTTGGGATGGTGTGAAGATTATGACGGGCCGGCGCCGTAGTTATGTGGAGTGGAGAGGGCCCTTGAAGATAAAAGGATTAAAGTGTATCTATTGACGGTACAAGGAGTGAGATGTGATGAAATCCTTTGTAGAGAGGTTGATATCGACAGTGAGTATCTGACTTGTGGAAGACAATGGAATGGAGGAAGAAGAAGAAGCTGTCATAGAAACCAGGTACGCTCTTTATATGTCATTGCTAGCAGTCTCAAGGATAGACGCGTGGAATGCCGTTTGGCCTTTGGATATCATAGATGAGTTGTACAGGCACCACGGGCGATACACCGGGGCAGATGATGCCCTGCAGTTGAGGTGCCCTGGCGTGCACGACCAGAATGAAGCCAGCAATGTAGGGCTCGTGAGAAAAGATCAAATATGCACACTCCGAAAGGACTCGTCACGGACAGTCACCCGGAGAATCAGGTTGGCCTAGGCACCTGCAGGCAGAATCTAATCAACCTAGGTCAAACGGGTGGCCCGTCCGTAGCGACATTGTCCCTGTGGAGATGGGGCCCAGGGCTGTGCGTGACCAGCAGGTGCTTATACCCGGTAGTACTGGGCCGAAGGATTAAGTTCAGGTATCTGGGCAACGAGCCCTCAGGGCAAGGGGTGGCTTAGCTGGGTGGCTAGTGGCTTCAATAGTCCCCATCGAGTGTGACGCTTGGGCGGGGAAATCCGGAGCGAAGGACCTGGGGAGATGGAGTCATCAGGATATACTCACATCAGGAATAGACTAGAACAAGAGAACTATGTCATGGACTACGAGAGAGAAACGTACAGAAGAGCATATGTCAAACACCATACTATGGCATTGTCGATAGAGATTGATCGTATATAAGGACGAGCGCCGTGAGGAAATCGAGGTGCTCGACTGTCTAGAGTTTCATTAGACCCTGTATTTCCGTGTCAAGAATGTTTTAGGCTGATCTTAAACAATGTACTTGAGAGCTCACAAAGAGAACCAGGTCCTCTTGTTCCCCGACCATTGCAGGATATTGCCAGGGTGCTGGAGGGGTTCAAATAAAATCGCGCATTTCCTTTCTCTTGTCCGGTGAAGCAAGTCATGAAGCACTGGAGTGGATAGCCACGGCCGCAAGGACCTGCAACCGACCCGAGCACGCCCCATCCATTGTTTCAAGGAGTCTAATTGATGCCCAAGGTTATTGCATCCCCTGGCTTTAGATGGCGGGAGAAGGAGCCCTAATTATTGCTCCGCGAAAGTATAAGACGACCTGATGGCAACGGGGCACAGTGTATCCGGATTCCGCGGGCGACTAAGGCTGCAATTGCCCGGGGCACTACGTGGCCCTCAGCGGCGGAATGGTCGAGAGATGCGTGCCGGACTCCCGTATACAGCTTCATCGGAAGGCTAGCACCGCCTGTTGGATCGACAGTGACCGGTGGTGGGCGTGACCATTCTTCTAGAAATTCCGCCCGACTCCACTGGCATGGCCATTCACAGCCCTTAATCTTACTCGGGGAGCCACCAGAGGAGTGCCGAGTGCCTCAGAATCGGCCGGGATGACATCATCCGCTCCAGCTTGGCGAGGCGTAACTGACGAGGGTGGATACGAGGCCACGGATGATTAGCCCGGGCGCCCGGGCAAGTGGAGGGCTCCGGTACTGGGCGCCTGAGAGGGCGAGACACAGTCATTCTGTGTCGGCCTTTTGAGACCGGCCAGGAATATTAGTACACCGTGGAGATTCCGTATCAAGGCTCATTCGACATTCAGATACAGCCGACGGAAGAAAGAGGGGCAGTGGGGACGGACATTGTTTTGGGTTTGTTTCCGTGACTGCCATCATCTCGGCTGTGAAGGAAACCTTGAACGATTGCTGGCAGGATGGAAGCGGCCGACATGAGAACCCGTGATGAGTGACGGAGAGACAAAGAGATGGCCAGCCGGTGGGCAGTGGGTAGTAGTAGATCGAGGGGATGATGGGGAAGCAAGGGAAGGCGACCGGAAGACCTGAGATACACAAAGCATCGCCGAAAGGCAGGAGGGGATGAGATAATCGCGGACGGCAGCCAATCCGGAGAGGCGACGGAGGGGGTGCGGCTCCCGCCCGCCCAAACCAGCAATTCGGGATCCGTGGTTGGACATGCATTCCTTCTCCGGTCCCCCCCCAATTCCACCTTCTTCATGCTCCATACTTCCCACCTGCGTGCTGCTCCATCTATCTCCATCTATCTCCATCTTCATCTCCATCCCGGCCATCGCCATCAGATCAGACAATACCGACTCTAGGAGATCTCTGCTCCGACCACACGGTGGAGATTCTTTGTGAACACGGACGGCAGAATCCTTCTTCGGCAGTGTTTCGGACCCAGTGGATTGGGATCTCGCCGCCTCTGATTTGTGTCTGCTGCTTCCCCTCGCGCATCTTGCGTCACACCTCTCCGCCTCAAAATTATTGAAGATCGCTTCAGGCCTCTGCTTCTTATTCTTCCTCTCGACTAGCACGACTCTCTTGCACTTGCTCCTGCTAATCTACCCCTTCCCCTTGATCCACTCTCCATTTCTTGGTTCCATCAATCAGTGCGTGCCGTCCTTCAAATATCACCGTCTGTTCCTCTCCGGTTGGCCTGTCACTTTGGGCATCGCCCTGTCAATCGCTGTCAAAAATTTCTTTTTTCTCCATCTTCCCCTCCCCTTGCCTATCGCGGGTTCATTTTACCCCTCAGGCATTATCCTTATCGTCGACTCCTTTTCTGGCCTGGTGCCTGAACGGCTTTTCTCCCAATCCGCCCGGCTCGATTTTCGGTTCTCTTGGTTTCAGGAATTCTCCCTTGACAGTCTATCTATCTAAGTTTTTTTTTCTTACTTTTGACCTCGAGGTTGACCTCAGAACCTTCCACGGCGCTTCCACGAAAGTCTTGCGTGGTCTGAACCCCACATTTCCTCGGTCGGAAATAGTGCTGCGCAGCTCATCTTTCTGCAAGGGTGCAAGATGGGTCCCGCTGCGCGTTACCGACCCATATCTCCCAGCGGCTCGCGTATGATCGATCCCATGCGGGCCTCCACTGGCACTGTGCAGCTCAGTGCCTCCTACGATCCTTACAATCTGTCCACCGGTCGTCCGGCATACCCCAGTTACCATCCCGATGTTAGCTACGCCTCCTCCTACGATCCACGGCTGGTCCGGGAACCACGACTGGAAGCCCAGCCAATTTCTTCCACGACCTATCGAGACCCTGGCCAATCCACCAAGCTGAGGACTGAGTACGCCATCCGCCCACGAGTGCGGAGTAGCACCATGTCCGCGGTGGATCCTCGTTATGCCTCCGGCCGTTATGACACACCCGCATCGCCCTTGTCCAGAGCTTCGCCTGTGATTGTCTCCGGCCACCCCCGATCCCCTAGTCCGCGTCGGGATCATGAACACTATGTTATACCTGCATCCTCGCACCGGCCCCACCGGCGACACCCCCTCTCACACACTGATTACGCCAGTGATACTGGGCGGCTAGATCCTAATGACCGAGCGTTGCGGGCAAAAATCCCGCATGGTGGATACCCGGCATATGAACACAGCCCTCGTTTGCGGTATCCCCCCACTGGCGGTCTCCGGAAGGGCGAGGATATCGACGACTATGATGCGTATTCCTATACCAATGCGTCAGAGCAGTTTGAGAAGGATTCGGTGGCTAGACTGCGCTATGGACGGGGCGGCGCGTATCCCAGGGACAGACCACTCAGTTTGACCGGCCTTGATGACCCGCAATTGTTGCCGCGAAAGGAGTCCCGGGCCTTAGGACCTCCGCCGTCCCAGAGGGGCTTTGACAAACTGGACCAAGGGGGGCGCGTGCGGCGCTCGACACACGGCTCAGCTGACAGCGACCTAGACCTTGCGAGTGCCCGGCGACGGTCATGGCAGAGAGCTCCAGTGTCCCTACATCAAGACATTGATGAAGGCTATTCGTCCTATAGAGATGAGCACGACCATGGTCACCATCGCCAGCACCGCCACCGGCGGCACGATGACGACGTGAGTAGCCGATACTCCTACGATGATCGTGCCTCAAAGAGATCCCCTACCACCCATCGTGCTGTGGCTTCGCCGAGCACCGGGCTGGGGACCGCAGGGCTCGCCAGCGGTTACTCTGATAACCTGGACTATGAAATCTCCCCCCGAACTGATCGCCATCGCTCTCGGGATCGGGGGACTCGTGACCACGAGTACCAAAAGCACCACAGTCGGTCGCGGAGACACTCCAGACGGCGCACAGGAAGCGAATCAGATGAGTATACCTCGGATGAAGATTTGAAGAAATATCGCCGCGAACCGTCGGCGCACCGGAAGCCTGCTGGATCAGATGGATCAGCCAGCGGCAGCGACCGGCCGTCACGGTACCTGACCGTCGACCACGCCCATCGCCATCGGTCCCGCTCCCGGCATCCAACGGAGGATGCACCTCGTCCCAAGGAGGCGAGTAAAGCTGAGGTCAGTCGCCAGGATGAGACCAAGAAGATTGAGCCGGCCATGTCAAAAGAGCCGGACCCACCTGCGCCTAAAGGAATTCTGAAGCCCCCTCGCGAGAAGTTCCCTGAGGAGCCCAACCCGGTTCGAGAAGGCGTGGCCCCATTGAAGGACGCGCACAAGAAAGGGATCCCTCCTGGGGCGAGATGGACCAAGATTGACCGACGGCTGGTGAACCCTGCGGCCTTAGATCTTGGCCGTGAGCGGTTTGAGGAGCGCGCCGACTACGTGATCGTTTTGCGGGTCTTGACCAAGGAGGAAATTCAAGCGTATGCGGTCAAGACCCAAGAGATCAGAGGTATGTAATCCAGGGCTTCACGAATCGACGGACCACTAGCATACTAACGAGTGTATAGACGCCCGCTACCAAGAACTCGTCAAGGAACGCCGTCGACGTCGGGATGAGGACCGTCGCCGTGGACGTGCAGTGGACACCTCGAGCGATGATGAAGATGATGACGACGAGGACCGGTCCCCCCTGGCCATCGAGGGACCGCCCGATGCGAAATCGGCGCCCAAGCCCTCCGGCGAGGCTGGTAAACCGGTTGTGTGATCTACAGTGTTTGGTGTGATTTGTTTCTTTGATTATTTCTCTTTGTTTCGCGTTGCCCAGATTGAGATGCCCCCTATTGTTCACGTGATGTCATGCTGGTCCAGATCACGAGCCGAAAGGCATAGAATGAGTGTACAACAGCGGATCGGCGTTAGTCGGGGAGGAAGGGGTGGGTGTATGGTTAATGAAGTGCCTATTAGATGCAATGACCTGAATGCAGGCGCAATCAAACAAATTCAAGCAATTGGGAGTCTTGGAATCCCAGCTGGTTCTACGACAGAAGGAGTATGTGCTACTCGGGCGTGTTGGAAAGGCTCACGAGGGCCGCGTTGGCAATGCGACGTCAAAGACGCCAACGGTCTTCTGACTCTGTCCAGGCCGCGGTCACACTGTTCCACCCGAGCCTCCTCCTGAGTGGCTGATCTCCTGCGCGTGTTGAAGGAGACAAACTTCAGCAGTTGTCCGAAGCCTTGTGTGACCTCGGACCGGATTGGGTATGCCTATTCTCTAGGTGCCCAGCTGGGTTTCTTTTTCCATTCGAGTCAGCAGTCCCGCCACCGCATCCTCGGCCTTATTCTAATCAACCTCTGCTGATGATGGGATGGGATTTTGCATCGTTGCAATGCGCACGGGAAGACTGGTTGACTGGTTGACTGGGTCGATGACGAGGCACCACCAGTCAGATGCCGAAGCCAACTTCTTTATGGTTTCTTCAAACTTCCTTATACGTAATCCAAGATTGTTGCCACTTGGATTGGATGGTGCCTGTTCTGTCGATATCGATATATATCTACATAGATGGACAGATTGATGATAATGCGTCAGTAACGGACCATATACATGACCACCTATCACACCCCAATAGATTGGGGATAAGAAAGAATAATCAAAAGAGAAAGTATACATACCCACATACATACCTCCCTCGCTCGTTCGCCTGCTCCCTCCCACCCAAGAATTCATCCGTCCATCCAGAACCAAGACCGAACCCCCATCAAACAATATGATCTCAGTGGCGTCACGTCGCATCACTCCAAGGGCACTATCGCCGCTGTCGCCGCCGTCGCCGCCGCCCAGCAAGTTTCCTTACCTTACCTAACCCGACAATCTAACAAATCAGAATGAAATCCCAGTCCCATGATCAAACCGGACAAGCAATGCAATCAGTCAATCAGTCAATCAATTTAACGGAAGGAGAAAATGCTCTGTGTGGGTGAGGGGCTTGAAAGGAAACGATGAAGCAAACAATTTTGATTGATTAACGGGGAGGGGGTGTCTATGGAAGTCTATAGGTAGGCAGGCAGGCAGGCAGGTAGAGAGTGAGTGGCTTTCTCCGCGTGGGATGATGGGTGTGGTATTCCGTGCTTGCTCCATAAGGAGTACCTAAGTACTCCTTTGTAGATACCTAGGAGGTACTAGACTAGTAAGTATGGAATACTGGGTGGTCAGTTGAGGAGATTCATCCTATCATAGTCTGGGGTGGTGTTGGTTGAAAATGGAATGTTATAGGTCGGTTCGTTACTTACTACTACTTAGTACCCCGTTGTGATTGCCGTCCGTGGGCGATTACGGAGTACGATACACAATATACATACATAGGTAGGTATATATGTACCTAAGTATAGGTTCATCACCATACGATACTACACTTATGATGAGAATGTGATTTCCCCGACATATGTGCGTAGGGCTGCTTCTCGCTGGTAATTTCCCGGTTGGAGAATAATATATCCTATTCCATGGGATAAGCAGTAATATACATAGGATGGGATGATCGATGTTGTCTGTACGGAGTACTACTGCTACCAGTAGGAACTCCTAGGGAATCGTAGTACTATACAAAGGACTGGGATACCCAGGTAAATCATTCCCAACGCTTCTGCATTATTGTTCACACTTCATAGTAGTAAGCAGTCCCGCTTGGTTGAAGTTAGGGTTTTGCTACGCTAGATTGAGCTTTTTTTTTTGGAACTGGTTCAGGGAGGTTATTTCTCTTTGTCTTTGTTGGAGTTCACTGACATATATATATATATCCTTTTGCTTAAATCGGGATAGGATAGGGATGGGATGAGGATGTTACGAGTATACTGCACTACGGGATAAAATATATATCGTTCATTTATGTCAGTACTCATACAGATACTACATCTCTATCTACCTACCTAAGAGTAGTAGCTAAGGTATGCATACATACCCCAACCCTAATCCCGTTCCTCCCTTCCTCTAGATATAGGTAGGTCTTCTCCAATGAACCACCAACCACCAACCCCAGCCACAACCCAACCCAACCCAACCCAACCAAACACACTCTCTAACGAAGGAAAAAAAAAAAAAAAAAAGTAAAAGACTCGGGAAAATCCACCTCGAGATAGCCGAAAATCACCCGTTATTAGATAGCTACCTAGCTGCCGTCCGAGCAAAAAACAGAAAAATAAGAAATAAAAACAAAAATAAAAAGTAAAAGTAAAAAAAAAAAAAAGAAAAGAAATCAACAAAGAAGCAGAAAGCTAACCAAACCCCTCTCCGGAGCCACTCAAAAAATATAAAAAGAGGGATGACTACCGAATCATACCGAGCCATTTAAATTAAGACCTACAACGCCTTATGTACCTAGTGATGCGGGCGCTGCTGTCATCTATCTATCTACCTTTTCTGTATTGGGGATTAGTGTCTATTTGCCTATACTACTTACTTATGACCTAGTATCTGAACTACTTCTTGGGTTATATTTCGGGATAGTAATATAGTTTGTACGGTGTAAAAGGTTCGGGATTCCAACTAAAAATAATTCCGTACTACCGTTAGTTTAACCACTCGGTACCTGACCTATGTAGTAACCACCCACTAAGTAACTAATAAGTAAACAGGTAGTAGTAGGTAGAAGGTACGGTAGTACTAAGTGAAAGCCACCCACTCAGAAAATCATGTCGGCGGATGGTGGGGCCGGCGCTCCCGGTTACTCTTTAGCGGGCTGCCAGTTGTTGGGCCACTGCTGCTGCTGCTGCCCTTAGGGCTCAGATCACATGTTCTAGTCTAGGTCATGGTTTGGTTTTTACGGGGCTAAAATCTGACGGGTATGGACGGTATGTAAGTATTATTTCTTTTCTTTTCTTTTCTTTTTTTTTTTTTACGAGGGGGTTTTAGATACGTAGGGATGGTGGTGTACTAGGGTATTGTAGGGATTGTTATAGGTACTCGTAGGTACTTGTCCCTTCGGTGCTGAGGGATGAGGACTACTAGGTCTTAATAGGTAATTAGATTGAGAGTAGTCCGTCACTACCCCGTGGACTACCTATATATGATCAAATAAGAGGTTAGATAGGATGAAGGGAGAGATTACATACGTGGTTTAATTTATGTGGAGATTGGATCAACCATCATTTTTTTTATTTATTATGATTATTTTTCATTTACTCTGGTTGGGGTGCTCTGGAGGTGGGATAGATAGTAGGCCTAGATGGTGGATGTGGATGGTGGAGGGATGGAATTCGGAAGCCTAGTAGTGGAAGCAAACATCCTTCTTCTCCAGGCTACCTTTCAGTGTTCCCGGTGTAGATACCTAGATGATATGGAGTAGCAAGACACACAGAATTACTACATAACAATACTCCGTATAGGTCCGATAATAGACGGAAGCACGGACAAACCTTTACCCATTTCCTCGTCTTCCTTCTCGTTCAAGTCTCAAAAGTAAAAAGTAATCTACTACGTACGTTGACCACTCCCGTCCCGTAAGCGGCTCTTTGGCCCGGGAGGACTGCGGAGAAAATACACAAAGAAGGGGGGGGGGGGTCGTGTGGTAGGCTCAGGATAATATCATCGGTGCATTTTACCGCCCGTGGATTTGTTATATAAGCTGCGTGTGCGTGATGCCCGTCTGTCGACTACGGTGTAGATGTGGTAAGGATCGGCGGTGGTTTTGTGGCTTTGGTTGGGAATTAGATGGTGTATGTTTGTGTATTTATGGGTGTATGGGGATGGTTTGAGTATGAGTGTTACCGTATAGTTGATACTCTCTACTTACTATGTCATGGGTTGTTGGATGGGATACTCCGGAACGGAGGATGGTATAAACATATGATACTTGGTGCTATGTTAAATTGCTCAATAACTCGTGGTGTCATTAACAATCTCGTGGGCTGGTATGAGCACGTTCAAGTACGTACACATAGAACGCAAGCCGATCGGCCGAAGACCATCCTGTGCAGGACATACAATGTATAACTCTGCGTAAATATGTACTAAGATGTACTTAGCCTAGCTACCATGTACCTACGGTCGAATATCGGACAATTAAGCTTCGACGCTCCTGAACTCAAACAAAGGATAAGTATAGCACCGTCCGATCCATGGTTGTTCTTCACCCTGATTTCAAATCAGCGTTCCGTGGGCGGAACGAAGGTTTTCTTTGTTCGTGGCTAATTAGTGACGCAGGGTTTGGTCTCATCTCCTGCCAAGACGGCCAAGCCGATTGATCAGATGGGGTTGGCATGTCTCTGGGGATGAAGTTCGTAGGGATATATCATGTGCTATGTAAGCATATTGATGGCAGTGCGGTGATGCTGCGGAGACATTCGAGGAATCAGGTACAGTCTAGGTCGCAATCGATACATCCCACGCCCCCCCCCATCCATACCCACACTAGATACGGAGTAGAGTCTAGACAGGAGCTTAGTGTCAATCAAATGCCCTACGTATCCAGAGACCCACCCGCACAGAATTAAATTACTCCAAGCCAGTCAGTCAGTCGCCCAACGGCCAAATAACATCGTAAGTTCGTCTCTCACTCTGCGTCGAGCTAAGCCAGTTTGTTCTTGACGTTGCAGGATGATGTTATGATTACTTTTGTGACTTCGCCAGAACATAGGGAGCCGGTCCTGGTAGGCTGTCACGGTGGAGTCGCACTGCGGGGCAAACATGCTGATTGCTGGCCCGGCGAGGCACCGTCGGGACGGAGATCTCAGCTGCGATATTATTCGGGCCTGCTATGGCTATAACATGGCCTGATATTGTTTGTGGGATCGGGATGATGAGGGCATGACATCGTCATTACATAAGGGTTCGACTGGAGGTTGGTCAGGAGGAAGCGAAAGGCAACCCCGAACCTGATCGATGAATGGACGGACCGACACCGCATTCGGAGTTTTGATTATTGATTTGGTTCATCAGGTGCTGCAAACTGCAAGCTTTTGACCATGCGCCGTACATAAGGCGGAGAGTCGCGACGGCACAGGCACTTATGCATGCTAGATGACATCCTTGTAACAGCTACTTTGACAAGCTCGCTATCCGTAGATAGTTGATCGGTCGGACAAGGATTGTCTCTCCTTAGTACGGTCGTTAAGAGCAGCGGCCAAACTGATGTGCATCTGCCCCCAGCTGCCGATCACCACCTGAAGCATGCTAGCCATGATGATTACTCAGAGGGAGGGAACCGAGACAGTCCCACCCCAGCAGGATGCGTCTTTTTTTTGCGGGTGTCGTGAATTCTGGCGATCGGATGGATGGCACGCTAGACTTCGAATTGGAGGTTCGAGAACGCCGGCGACTCACGTAGGGTCGTAGATGCCAGGCAGGCTTCGCATAACCTGCCTGGAAATGGCCACGGGAGTTGGTGGGCTGTCATGTCGTGTCGCTCCACGTCCGATGCCATTGGCAGGCCGTAAGTACTTGCGGTAGCGCAAGCGCCGGAGTTGTCCTCCGTCTCAAGCGAGCTCAACTTCGACGGCTCCAACCACTGGACGCTGTTGAACCAGAACCAGCTCCAGCCCGGTCACTTAGAGTGTCAACGTTTCCCATTTCAAGATAAACTGGCCTCCCCAGTCGATCCGATGATATCAAAGGGACTGGTTGATCCACCCAGGGGTTAGACAGTCCTGACCGGAGTCGGAAACGGAGCCCCCCGTGAATCGGTCTGAGAGTGGCTCAGTGACTAGGCTGCTAGTTCCGGTTTTGCGATCGGGGGGCTCCGCTTTTTCCCTGGCATCAGCTTGCCTGGACTTCCTTGGTTCGCTCTCGGTTTCAGCTGGAAACCTACCTCCCTACCAGCTAGGCAGTATGATAGGTAGATAGGTGCCATGGGATGAAGCATCGGGCCCGACACCTGGTCCGATGGCCATGCGCGACCGAGGCTTCTAGATACCTCCCTTGTCTACAACGAGCTCACCGCCTTGCCTGTCAAAAGGCTCAAAGCGACAGGTAACTCAACTCTCCCTCCGCAGCCCGTCTGCTATCTCGCAGCACTGGCGCCATCCCCACTCGAGGACCTGCCTGCCTTTCTTCCGACTATCAAGTTAGCCCGCGCACTGGGTCTACCGCACCCTAATCTATCAGAGTTCCCACAAGCTAATCGACACGCCTGAATTTTCCGAGCACGGCCTCCCGACAAACCCATCCAGGGACGCCGCGGTTGGTGGCACTGGCAGTCGCGAGTCTGGTGACGGCATGGTCACCACCGTCGTAGATCAGTCAATTGCTTGACGAGAGGAATAAAGGGCAGAAGCCATCAGAAGTTATGACCGGCTATCGCCATCAACCAGACGGAGCATCTTCGCCCGTTAGGTCTGGATTCGTAACCCTCCGGTCCATAGTCCGGCTCCGGCCCCAATCGTTCGCCAAAGCTTCGCCCGCCCTTCCCCTCTTTTGTACAGAGTACCAGCCTAGGTTCCATCGCAAGCTCGGTGCTACTTGCTTCGCCTTAGAACTCGAGTCGTGACAGTGGTCGCTCGGATGGATCGAACGTCGCAGAACTCCTTCGTTCTGGAACTGGCCGTCCACGACGACTAGTAGTTCGGCCACAAAGAGGGGGGCCAATCAAAAGGTGCGCCTGATCTCCAAGAGAGAAAAATGGAGGAGGGGGTCAGGACCTGAGAGGATAGGAAAAAAATAAACAAGAGCCAGAGGAGGAGGGCCGGTGGGCGGCAAGCGACCGGGGGCACACGGAACTATGGGCGCGGACTTTAGCACCCTGCATCGATCACAGTGTGAATGCCAATCAATGGCAGGAGAGGCAGGTCTGACACCGTTTGCTTGCGTTCAGCCCAAGGGATCCACCAGGCCGACGCTAAAGGCAGCTAAGCTGGTGAGCATGCCACACACATGGCCTCCTGGAGGGTGAGATGGGCGGCGCAGCCCTCCAAACTTTGGCGAACTGGCTGGAAGGAGAGCTCCGATTACGACGACCCCCGCTAGCCCGGTTCAGGCAAGTCGTGAGTGCCCTCTTCCGGTATGATTATTATTCCCACGACCCGTTGGAGTCGATGACGGGGCAGGATGACTGATGCTGATGATGCTGAGCTTGGAGACACGACCAGACCTACCTAAGTCTGGAGCTCCCCACAACACCACCCCTCCTTGGTTGGTCTCGGCCTCGACACTCGACAGCTACCGACCTACCGACTAGATACTACGCCGCACAGAGGTAGTAGTTCGCGACTGTAGCCATCGGACAAAAGGCGTTCCAAGTTCCCAACAGTTGCAGTCTGCCCGCAGCAAAGTACACGGCATGCCTACTTAGCTCCTGCATGGTCGAGGTGGGAAACCTTCCCATTGTTGGTGCGCCGGACACAGCATCGGCCGGTTCCCCTTTTAACATATCATCCGAGACAATCCAGACGGCCCTCGTCGGTGCCGTCCGATCCAGCTTCACATGGGAGTGGTGCACGAGGCCATTCTTATGTTTTTCTCGAACGGGAAAAGAACCGCGGAACAGCAATCAGGCCATGGTTCAGCAGCATTGCTGTAACAGTGTGGCTGGAAGTATCTTATCACGGGCGCCTATGATTTCTGTCCAGTGTCCAGTTTGCTTGCTCCCGGAGGCTAGAATCGTCCAAACACCCGCTTTCTTTTGATTTCCAGTCCCCAAATCCCAAGTTCCAAGGTCAACCACTAGTGGAGCCCCCGGTCTGATTGCACGGAGGCCTCGGTGGAGCCGACCCGTGACTTCTGACAGGCTAGGCTGACTGACGGAGCATCCGGGTTGAGGCCGCTGGGGGACTCGACGCCAGCAGTGACCAAGTAGGATAATTAAAGTGCTGTTGTGTCCACGGCCCCAATGGCCCATCCGGGGCGCACCGGCGCCTCCTGGCCAACGACACTGCACTTGGCTGCCAGGGTGACTCGATCGTCCACGGGTAGGTTCATCACGCTTCGAGTTAAGAAGGTCTTGAAGCATGATGCAGGAAGCTAGTCGCCGGGAAGCGGCAGGATCAGAAGTCCACCAGCCTGCCAATGATGGATCGCCCGCTTTCCAGCCCAAGGGCTGGGGTTACACCGTCATTACTCTCCTTTCAGCAGCAGCATCATCATCATCATCATCATCATCGTCCGCATGGCGAGGGTGATTGAATCATTCGACCGGCCGCCGTTAGGCTGTCTCAAGTTTATTTGAACGGGGCCAAGGAAGGGGGGCTTGGATTGGATGGCAATCGGCAGCAGCAGCGCACACCCCCCAAACTCTCGCGTCGTGGAAAGGGTGAGCAAACCTGAAATCCACGGGGCGTACGGGATACCCCATACGTCGTTGGCCCTTGTGTATATCTAAGTAGCTGATCGTGATTGATGGAGAGCCGGGGAGGGGTGCAATTCGTCGTGTGGCGCTCTAGGATGTGGGAACAAGGCTGACAGCAGCAAGTCAGATCGGTTGTTCTCATACCGGAGTGTAACCAGATCCAGTCGCGTATTCGGTATTATTGACCGGGTGTCTCGCGAACGAACAAACCAGGCGGAGATGGGGCTAAAATCAAGAGAGAAATGACATTTCAATTTTTTTTATTTTCTTCTTTTTTTCTTTCTTTTTTTCTTTCTTTTTTTTACTTCTAAAGGAATGAGGGGGGAAAAGAAAAGGCACTCTAGCCGAAAAGAAATGCTTGAGAAAGGGTTACCAAACAGTCTGGAACCAATCAATCCAGATCAGCAAACATCGACAACGGTAACAACGAAAATAACGTCCCCAACGACCCGATCGCCATCACTATCATTGACTGGATGGTTAAAGTAGTGGTAACTCCGACGATCGAGGCAGCGTCACAGGCCATATCCACCAAGTGGAGGCGGCCTGTCAGGGCATCGCTGTTTTGGTTTGTCAACCAAGCGTGCCATTTCACTTGCCCCTAGCTATGATCACCATGGTGAGCTTCTACCATGACCCTTATTAATGACATGGGTATTTGGGATGTCCCAGCCTGCCGCTCGTGTAGGTGGAACAAAGACCCCATCGGTGGTACCTGAAATGGGTCGCTGCGAGATCCAACTCCGATGCTGGACTTGGTCTCAAGGGGATTCCCGATCCAAGATATCGCTCCATTCTTCTCTTACTAAATGAAGGGGTATAGTTCCTTGGTTGGATTAAAAGGTTTGAACTTTGAAGGGTGCCGTTCAATCCGGCGACCTACCCATCAAACTAACAACGGCTACTGTACTGTGCCTAATCCTCCCGGCGCCAATCTTCATTATTCCACACCATCCAATTCCTGCCCTCCCACCCAAACCTAAAAAAAAAAAAGTGGGTGGGTATCGGAGCCCAAGATGCCAATGGGGAATTTTTTATTTTTTTCTCATCCAGTCCAAACTACTCATCTTTATGCTCGCTTCCGTCTATTTTTTTTTTCCCTCCTCACTGTTTCGTCTTCATTTTAATTTTAATTGACTCTCTTTGTGGATGAGAGTCTAGAAGAATCATTGGGAGCAGTGTTGACTAAGAGGGGTTAATGCAAAAATAGCAGACGAATGCTAAGAATTAATGAGCCTGCCCAACACGATCTGTCACAGCGATAGGGACACTCACCCCTCCACAGACTCACACACCCACACACACCCACTTGGTTTTAGGATGGGTGGCAGCTGTTAGTTACCTAGCTGCAGGCTCTCTTACAGAGCTCCTAGGAGGTAGTATGATGGTCACAATAATTATTAATATTTTTGGAGCTGTTATAACTACCCCCCCCCTGCAGCATGATAGGCGGGGGAATACTATGAGGATTACCAGTGACCGTCCTCTGTTCATCCATAGTACATAGGGCTTGCGATACATGTGTGCTCTGTCGACCATCCAACAACCACTTGATCAATCAATAACCTCCCTCTCTAAAAACACCACCTTCTTCTTCTTGGTCTCCTTTTCACTTGTCCCCCGTCTTTCTTTGGCCTTCAGTCTCGTCTCCAAGGAAGCGCATAAGCACACAAACACCGGCGAAGTAACGGATCTGCATCTGCTCATCATCACCATAGTTTCGAGATCTCGACGCTTGGCGGCTTCTTCCGATTCTTTGTCCTTGGTCTTTGTCTGCCTTTTCTTTTTCCTGCCCTCTTAACTTTTTTCATCGTTCCTCATACTCCCCGTTCGACTACCAGTTTTGCTGGCTTGTTTCCCTAGTTCAAAGGGCCTAAGGTACGCCCTCTTTTCCTTGCCAATGGTTCTTAGCACCCGAATTTCTTATCGTCAAACAATTCCCGAATCCGCGGCGATGTCAGTGGTGGGATACAGGTAGACTGTCATCCGCTGCATCGAATAGTTTCTTTTTTTTTTGCAGAGCAAGTCCCCAACTGTATGCCGTACTCTGCGTGTCTTTCTTGGAAACCTGACTCTTTTTTCTTTTCTTTTTCTCATTTTTTTATTTTTCTCCTGCCATCTGTGCCCCGTCACCGCGTTGTGAGCACCGGCCACTGCACGCTGCAAATCATCTTGTCAGCGGTGCTATTTCCTCAATTGCAGTGTCGGCTGTCAGGATTCATTCTGGTCGAGTCAATCCTCTTCATACCCTCAAGTGTCGCATTCGGGTTTTGCTCCTGCGTCCTGCATCCATCCTGGTCAATATTACACCACCTTCCCGCTAGTTACAAGCTCATCCTGATATCCCCACTAGTCAGTGCATCCCTCTGACGCTGTCCTGCCCTCCCTCAGTGTCTGCTCTCTGCTTTTTTAATTTTCTCCTCTCTTCCCTTTTAATTCATTTTTTTTATTATTATTTATTTTCTTTGAAATTTCTCCCTTCTCCCTGCTTTTTAATTTCACCCTTCCAGAGCTCCTCATCTCCCCCATTCCTGTTCAGGAATAGCTACCACTCGGACGACTCATCTAGCTGAAGGATGGGTCGCCGGCGCAGCTAAATAACGACCCTGGACCCTCCACATTACACTTGCACTCGCATTGCACCGTTAAACCAGGCCCATCACCAGCAGTTCCCCTCCCCCCCCCCCCTCCCCCAGTCCAGAGCCACACGGACCAACGAGCCACTACTGTTACCGTTCAGCCTCTCATTAGCTTTTCTTTTCACAAGCTCCTCTTCTCTACTACTAGTAGTAGTCTAGCCCAGATATCCCTCCCGCAGCCGTTTCTGGCCCCCCCCTCCCTCCCTCCCTCCATCCCCTTCCCCGAACTATCTTCTCACGCGCATCCTTTCTTCCTCCCGGACCCAAGCTGAACTTTGTTTTCCCTCTCGTCCCAGATCCCTTATATGAGCTCAAGCCATTGAGGGAGAAAGCACTGCCAAACAGAAAAAGGAATACCATCCCCGGCCACTCGAGGTCAGTCATGACCGGCATGGTTCAGACTGACCTAGCTCATTCATCTGCACCCAAGTATAAGGACGAGCCCGTCGACGATCCTGTGAGTATCATCTCACTTGCTACTGAATGCTTAATCCGTGTTTTTTTGCCTGTCATGCTGTTTTCTTTTCCGCGTTTTTCTTTTTTTCCCCCGGTTTTCCTATCTTTGTCTTTCCTTCTTTGCCTGCATCCACCCATGCCTTTTCCTTCATCCAAGGACAACCCCGTCTACTCCGCATCAGCGCTACCGGGAGAAACCCGGGAGGAGATGGACATATGGGTAGAGTCCCCGCTCAATGAAACCGTATACGAAAGCCTTGACGTCGCACGTTCCTATCGCCATGACGTTTCCCGCAGTGGGCCAATGATCGATGCACGGACTCCTGGTCTTCCGCTGCGTGGCGAGCCTCCGCGGTGCCATACTCCAAGTTCGGATAATCTCCATCATCTTATGACATGAGAGCTACCAATGAGGCTAGGAGACAATTTCGGGCCTTACCCGAACTTTATCATGGGCTCTGGACGTGTCTGCAGAAAGTCATCGCTGACTCGGCCTTGACTGCTTCGCCAATGCGGGCACTTTATCCATACCTCACGTGTCTTATTTCCTTACGCTTTTCATTTCCATTGAAGGGGAGAACACCCACTGGCTACTTGCAAATGCCTCGAATTTGCAGTGGAGCTGGAGACAAATTGGCACGGTTTGCGTGATGCACATTTGGGTCTCTATGTGCCAACTACTGCCAACAATGCTTGCCAGTTGCAAGGACTGTCATTGTTGCTGGTGTGCATTCACAGGCGCAGCAGACTCCTTCCGCTAGTTTATCTTTAACTACCTATGGGGCTATAATTGACGGTTGCAATTTCTTTGGGACTACTGAACAAGTCTCTTCCAGCCTCGGAGTCTCGCGGGCATTTGGATCTGATTACCTGGTTTTTTGTTGCCATTTCTTACACTTTCTTTCCTTTGCCATCTGCGTGAAAATAAACCAGCATACTATTCACTGAGGATCGGAGTCTCAAATATCACTTTTGGGGTTGACTAGCGATGACTGCGCTAACACAGTGGTTTAATCTCAGCATCGGCATCCAGGCCCGCAGCCGCCTCATCTTCAGCATCCCAGACCAACAGCGCTTGTCCAACCACAGAAGCAACCAGGCTCACCACATCAGCCACCAACCACATTACCTTCCAGTCCATACGCACCTCACACGCTAGGTAACGGAGTCTTACATCACCAGCATCCCTACGGCCCGCCATCTGAGCCTCCGTATTATTCATCTCACTCTTCTTACACTACGGCCAGTGCACCAAGCCAGTACTCATCTACTGGTAAGTGTGAAGCAGCGCCCATCTAGCGGTCTTTTGATAGTGTCACCTTTGTCCCTATCGAGAATGACCTTGGTCATGAATAATTACTCGGATTTCTTCCACCCTGTTCGACTAATCCAGTGTGCAGGACCGCCTGAAATGATGGCCACAGCCACGCAAATGCAGCGGCCATACCCTCCAATCTATCACACCCCTCAGTCCAGCTCTCCTGCTTCGGTAGCTTCCCAAACACACGAGCAGCACAATCGCAGTATTTATACCCAATCCCCTCAAATGACATCTCAAATGTATGGCTATCAGCCATACTCGCCAATAAACCCGGTGCAGCCACCACCATATGGACCAAATACTTCGCCCCAACAGCACCCTCTCACGTCACAGTCGTTGATGATGCCCCATCCAACAAGCAGTGCGCAGTTGCCACATCATCATCCTGCACAAGCTCCAAGCGGAAATATGTCGAGCAGCCCGAATACAACCACGGCGCAACATCCAACGCCTCCCCAGAGAACAATGCTGAACCCACCGCACCCCACAACTACCGGGGCACCTATATCGGCTAGTACTGTTCACCATCAAAGCTCCAACGTCGGGGCAAGTTCTAGTGCAGCCCCAGGTCCTATTCCTGCTACAACACCTCTGGTAGTACGGCAAGATAGCAATGGTGTTCAGTGGATTGCTTTCGAGTACTCTCGGGACCGTGTGAAAATGGAGTATACTATCCGGTGCGACGTTGAATCGGTTAACGTGGATAATCTTAGCCAGGAGTTCAAGACAGAGAACTGTGTTTATCCGCGAGCCTGCTGCAGCAAGGACCAATACCGAGGCAACCGGCTGGTATACGAGACGGAGTGCAATGCTGTCGGGTGGGCTTTGGCGGAGCTCAACCCTGCATTGAGAGGCAAGCGGGGTCTAATTCAACGGGCAGTCGATAGTTGGAGGAACAGCAACCAAGACCCTCGACTTCGGAGCCGGCGCGTGAGAAGGATGGCTAAGATGAACAAGCGACAGGGAGTGCCAGTGCAACCACCCCATATGGCCCCTTCCACCCCCGTTGCCCCCGGGGTTCCAAGTGCCAGCATGCCCGCTCCCGCTCCCCGCCCCAGCCTTGGGCCATTGCCCATGGGGCCCCCACAGCTCCATCACCACCACGCTCAACCAGAAGGAAGTGCAGGCCATGAAGAAGGTAGCGGTATGTTCCACCACACATGATATGCTTGTTTCTGGCACTGCTCTCAAACACCAATGGTGCTCATATTAAACTACCCTGTATCATTCAATCTGCTTCTCAAGTCCATGTCGGCGGATCCCCCCCCCCGATCGACATGGAGTCAATGCGTTTTCTACTGAGAGATGGATACTGTACCCCCTGTATTTTTATTTGGTCTGGAGAGGTTCTTGTCGCTTTTCGTCCGTTTCACTCATACCCGATTCATGTTTCCCGTGTTATGCTACATTGATGCTGTACCCCGTTGTGCTTTCAAACATGACGTGCCACCTGCAGTTTCACGTAGGCTAATTTATATATTGTCCTATCATACATAATAGGTACCACTGACTTTACGAACGGTACCAGTCGCCTGCCAGCCCCGGACGGCCTTCCTCAACCGGGCCCGTCACCAACGGACATCCGCACGGCGCAGGTGTTTCATGGCTATTCCTCCTACCCGACACCCGCGACTGCCTCCGGGGGACCACGAGGACCGTCGATACCGCCACTTCTTCGAGATAGTGGGATCGGGTCCATAGGGCGCCACCCGACCATTGCAACGTCCTCCTCGAGCCGAGTCGAGGAAGTGGACGATGACGACGATGAGCGCAACCCGAGTAACCACGCGCTATTCGGGACCCTTCCTGAGGGCAAACGCCGCAAGTTCATTCTGGTGGACGATAACCAGCGGGGCTGTCGTGTCCGCGTCAAGGTGATGTTGGACCAGGTGGATATGGACGAAATTCCAGACTCCTACCGACTGTCCAACTCGGTGTATCCTCGAACTTACTTCCCGGTCCAAATGAGAGACCCCCCTGGCCGAGTCTTACCTGGCAACCGGTACATCAAGGACCATGTAGGGGTCGACGAGGGCGATGATCATGGTGAGAGCCCAACAGTAGGGAGGATTATGGTCCCGGCGCCCCAGATCGACGGCGATGGTGAAATTGCGGTTCCCAGGCTGTCTCGGGGACGACGAAAGAGGGAAGTACTCTTGAATGATCTGGGATACCGAATGAGCTGGAGCCAAAGTCGGGTATTCGCGGGGCGGATGTTGTTCCTGCAGCGATCTCGTGCGTGATCTTCCCCAACCCTATCTCCTTGCGTCGTTTGCATGTTAGTGGCCACTTGATGGCGTCAATGCAGTCCCCACTTGGGAGACGGAATATCGTGACTAATCGTTGTGCCTGGTTCGGGAATGCAGTTGACGCGTACCGGAACAAAATGCGCAGCACGATGCTGGCCGCGGGCCAGGAACCGGCTTCCATCCCCCGGCATTTCGAGACCCGCGCGGGAAAGCGACAATTCCTCGAACGCAAGCGAAGAACGGCGGGTGCCTCGGCTCGGGGTGCCGGACTGTCTGCCTCCCAGCGCAGTGCTGAAGAGGTCGAAGCGTAGATACACCAACCGCATACCCGTGGCTGCCCTGGGTTTGGCGCTCACGGGGTTTCCTGGGACCGTGTTTCGTTAGCGGTGCCTTTTCCTGATCCTTCTGCCGGGTTGACTCGGATTACATGAAGACGGGATGACAGCGACTACGGGCCGCTATGTAAAGTAATATAGATTGTGGGGGGGAGGGGGCAAGAGGAGGATGGGATATGGCGGTCTGATGGATCGGGCGTTGGATGTGTGATTTTCTTATGTTGTTGACATGATTGTGATGATTTAACGGCTATTTCCCCCTTGAAAATCAAATGACCGATGACTTATGATGGGATTTCGTGGCTGAATCCAATGTCGCCAATCACCTCCGGAATGCGAACAGCGACGATGCCTCTCTTTGATCCTCCGGACGCCACTTGCGTGGCAGAGACGAGCCAAGATCGCGATCGGGTGGCCCAGCAGGCCGTCTGGTATGTGGCATGGCTGCCTTACGTACTGTACCTCCTAGTGTCCGTACCTAGTACCAGAATACGTCGACCGGCCGCATCCAGAATGCTCGGGGCGGTTTTCCACTCGGAGGGGCTTAGGGGGGATCCAGCAGGGCACGTGCAGCCCCCGATTCCGATAAGCCCGACCGCCAGTGGCCCCGAGTCGGGGAAGCCACTAAACCCGGGAAGGGCTAGTGGCAGCTGGACCCTGGCTTTAGTACGACGCTGTGACAGGGCAGAGTTACATACACTAAGTATACACAGCTAGTCCCGATGGTTGTCGGGGCCACCGCCGCCCACGAGGGAAAAGTAACTTGGTCTCGTCGCCATGGTCCCTCCCCTCATTCTCTTCACCACCGCATGCAGTCAGTTCTCGCTGACCCTGACTCTGTCTCTGTCTCTCCGTCCTTTATTCCCGGTGCACTTGTCTCTCATATCCTCTCATATCCCGATATCCATCCACCCGCCCTCCCTCCCCCCCTCTCTCCCCCTCACGTCCCGGATCCAAGACATCGCCGAAACCTATCTAGTTTGCGTCCGGCCCGGCTGAGTTTCTGTCCTTTCCTTGTACTGCTGATATGCTGACACTTGTCGCTGAGTCGCAGTTACCTTTGCAAGATCCGGCCGTCTCTCCGGCTCCAGTTCCTTGGGTGACTTCCGCGGGATCACGTACGAACAAGGAACCGTGGTTCCGCCTGGCTGTCAGACTGTTCTTGTTTTAGTAACACCCAACCCACTGGGCAGGTTCCGGCCATCACCTCACTGCTAAGTACCTACTAGTACTTACGGCGGCGGCAGCAGCTGCTGCTGCTACCTTCCCAGAGACCGCTTTTCTGCCCTTGCCTCGTTCTACGTACTGTCTTAGTTAGGTCTTTCGCCATCTTCTTCTCCCTCTTGTCGTCTTTCATCTCCCCTTTTCAGCCACCAGGTTTTGACCGACCTTATTCTTATTTACTTTCCCCCCTACTGTCACGGATCTCTTCCCTAAGTCATCTAGGATATCTCGGTATCTTCCGTTCGTTACAAGCTTCCAGCATGGCCGGTGCCAACCGGTCTTTTAGTTACAGTCGCGGCGATGATGGGTTGGTTGGGGAAGAGACGAGAGAGATCCCGCCCATTCGATCGGCACACGAAGGTCTCTACAGCACGTCGTATGGTGAGATGTCGCCGAGTTTCGCTCGGGATCCAGCGCAGAGTCGGCTGCTCGATCGCGGCTTGGCGTCGGTGCCCGAAGGTCAGCGTCTAGAGCGGCACTTTACTGCCACACCGGGTATGGATAATCTAGGCCCTGCTGCTGTGGGTGGTGGAATCAGTGGTATCGCTCTTGGCGTGGCCAATTCTCATAATCGCCAGAGTGGAGTTGACGCTTTCAGGGAAACAGATGGTCCGATGCACAATCTACCCGCGGAACGGGATTACCATACTACAGGCTCCGATAATCCCTACGTGCCTGCGCCATTGGAGGGGGGATTGTATTCCAGTTCGGAGACGTCGCGGCTCCGTGATTCCTACGGTTCGTACGTCGGACCCGGAACTGCGGCGGCTTCAACGGAGCATGGAACCCCGGGGACTACCCCGTCTCAACGTAGCTTCTTTGATAGCCCGTACCAAGGTGTCGATGCGGGGCCATATCAGCGGCACTCAGCCTACAGTTCTCATGACTATCCGCTTGTGATCAATCCGGACGATATCGCCGACGACGGCGACGACGGTTTCGCTGTCGCTCCGAAGGGAGCTGGAGACTACAGGTCTGATGGCGGAGTGCCTGCTGAAGGGGCTGGCAGTGCCGCAGCTGCTGGGGGGTTCTTTGGAGGGCTACGAGCTCTTTTCAAAGGGAAAAGGGACCCTAATCGCCCCTATGGTGCAGTTCCTGGAGATGGCTTGGAGGTAGTTGAAAAGGGCCAAGGGGGCACGCACATAATCGGAGGAGGTAGCCGTAAGCGCGGTTGGATTGTTGGGCTTGTTCTGGCGTCGTTGATCATCGGAGCTATCGTTGGAGGGGCTGTCGGGGGTACTCTAGGCCATCAGGAACACGACGGTGATACATCATCGGCGGGGACAGTATCCAGTGGTTCGAACGATAGCGACGGATTGCTCGACAAGAATTCCGATGAGATCAAGGCCCTCATGAACAACCCCAACCTCCACAAGGTGTTTCCAGGTATCGACTACACCCCCTGGGGTGTGCAATATCCATTGTGCCTTCAATACCCCCCGTCGCAGAACAACGTTACTCGCGACCTGGCGGTTCTGACGCAGTTGACAAACACCATCCGGCTGTACGGTACTGACTGCAATCAAACCGAGATGGTCCTCCAGGCGATTGACCGGTTGCAGTTGACAAACATGAAGGTTTGGCTGGGCGTGTGGATTGACACCAATCAGACGACGACAGATCGACAAATAAGCCAACTGTATAAGATCGTGGAAGATGCGAACGACACCTCTATCTTCAAAGGAGCCATTGTCGGCAACGAGGCCCTATATCGAGCAGGTTCCGACGTGGCGAGCGCAGAAACGAACCTGATCGGCTATATCAACGATGTGAAGGACTACTTTAAGCAAAAGGACATCGATCTTCCGGTGGGGACCTCGGACCTGGGCGATAATTGGAACCAGGAACTGGTCAGCGCCACTGACTTTGTGATGTCAAACATCCATCCGTTCTTCGGAGGCGTAGAGATTGACGACGCTGCCAGCTGGACGTGGACATTCTGGCAGACGCATGACGCTCCGCTCACTACAGGGACAAATAAACAGCAGATCATCTCCGAGGTGGGATGGCCAAGTGGCGGAGGCAATGACTGCGGAGCCGACAACAAGTGTCAGAATGACCAGCAGGGCGCCGTGGCCGGCATTGACGAGATGAACCAGTTTCTGTCGGAATGGGTGTGTCAGGCATTGGACAACGGCACAGAGTATTTCTGGTAAGCATAGCTCGCGGTCCGCTGTGACCAGACTTGTCTAACGATATGCAGGTTCGAGGCATTCGATGAGCCGTGGAAAGTTCAATACAACACGGAGGGCCAGGAATGGGAAGACAAATGGGGTCTGATGGATTCCGCTCGCAAGCTGAAGCCGGGGCTCAAGATTCCCGACTGCGGCGGCAAAACAGTTACGTGAACGCACATCCCGTGGTTCACGACCGTTCTTTACGTCCTTTACCTCCTGCTAACGACCTGTGTGATGATGGAATCGATGTATACAAGATATCCGAGATACACCATGTGTTATGATGCATTACGGCTTGATCAATTTAGCTCTGTGGGATCCTTGCGGTGTTTGAGCTTCTGTCCTGGGACTTGTATTCTATTGGGCTGGTGCATGGGACGGCTGCACTCATTCTCTGCAGGGCATGCCGACGACTGCATCACGCCGCGCGTTCTACGCGAGCTGGTTATTTGATGGTGTGCCTGTATATAGCGTGTTGAAGCGTTTAATGTCGATGGGTCTGTTCCATCTAAGGCTGACGAAATACCACACCTGCTTTGGTTGCAGCATGGTGGCGGGTAGAGCGTCCGACGCTTGCGTCGGTTTGTTCGTAGATGGCAAATGGTGATGGCGGTATGCCATCGCTCCGTCATCGACCATCCTGGGCACAGTGAGTGATAGGCGCAAGGCGCCGCCTGTACGCATCGCAATCACTCGCGCTTGTCCTGGGGATAGTAGACGCGCATATTCCAAAAGGTATGTTCCTGTTCCTCAAACTGCGGCAACCGCACCGACCCCTTGGTCGCCAAGAAGCGACTCACCACCTCGGACTCGACATCCTCCAATGGTCCACCAAACACGAAAGCCGGATTCAACGGCAGCACCTGCTCCAGATGCGCGCGCTCCGCGCCAGGACAGAACAGAAACGTCCGCGACGAGATCTTTTCGAATGCGAGCGGGGTCTCGAGGACGGTGATGTCGAGCGAGGCCAGAAGGGATGTATCTAATTCGTTGAAGACGGGATCTTGGGCGTAGACTTGGATGGAGTGGGTTTGTTTAATGGTTTCTGTTGCGATCGAGGTGTGGTTAGTCAGGGTCAATTGGTGTATGTTTCCCACTAGTAGGGATCTACTAGGGCATGAAGAAAAATACATCCGGGTAAAAGATACAAGAAACAAGATACAAAGGACCACTAGGTAGCAAACCCGGTAAGAAACACAAGGAAAGGACATCCAGTCCACTTACTCAAACAATCCATCACACTCACCAACGCAGCCAATTGGTACAGGGAAACTGTTCTCCGATCGACCCAACCGCCGCGCAGGAACCCGCTCAAACTTCCAAGGCCAATACAGATGATGGAATCAACTCCATTTTCTTCGAATTGTGTGTGTTGGAGTAAAGTCTTTTCCACGACGGACCAGGTGGATGAATCTTTCCAAGTGCGAAGGGAGTTTTGGAATTGACGGTTCAGATCGTCCAGGGTTAGTTTGGGAGGGGCTTCGGCGGGGGTGAGAAGCGATGGGAATTCTTGTTGGTGGATGGTGCTGGTGCTGCTGGTGCTGTTGCGCACACAGCGGCGGGCATTGCCGCTGGTGGTGACATGCGTCCAGCCGGCGGCATCGGTGATTTCAAGGCGTTTTTGGGAGGTAGCCTGGGAGGACTTTTTGCGCGAGCTGTGGGGCATTTTTTTGGGGGGGTTGGATTGGATTGGATTGGATTGGTTTGGTTTGGAAGGTGTTGGGGTGGTGTTGGGTTGGAGGCCAGATGCATGAATGATGGGATGAATGAATGAATGAATGGAGAGAAGGAAAGGAAGCGGAGGGGGAACGTGACGGAGAAGATCGAGTGGGCGGTAAGTGCGGGGTCCTGATTGGCCGCCGACGCATCCGAGGAGACCAGCCCGGATAAAGGCTGGCGAGCGGAGAGCAGCGCCGATGCTGGCTGGACTGCTGGACGGAGCCCATGCAGGAGGATCGTCCCATCACACCGCGATCACCTCCCCCTCCGGCCCCTCTCAGTCGATCTCTAAGCGCCGTGCCCGGATAGCGCCCGTCGTCCCCCTCTTCGACTGTTCTACTTAGATACCTAGGACTAGTAAGGCCCGACGAATGACAGGCCACAACGGCCATCTTTCGACGTGATGGCTTTTGCAGCCCGCGTCCTGGTCTGTCTCACTGGCCAATCCGCGACGGGGAATCCGTCTTGCTCGCCTCCTCACGGGTGCACCCCTATCACCACCTGCGGTTGAACGGTCGTCCCTCGACGCTGTCCCTGCGGGAGTTGTCACATCGCGCTGTGCTCTGTGACTCGTCCAGACGGCCTGCTTTCCCCGCTGCACGG
This sequence comes from Aspergillus carbonarius ITEM 5010, assembly GCA_001990825.1. Taxonomy (NCBI): domain Eukaryota; kingdom Fungi; phylum Ascomycota; class Eurotiomycetes; order Eurotiales; family Aspergillaceae; genus Aspergillus; species Aspergillus carbonarius. The sequence continues at coordinate 839,614 of KV907501.1, forward strand.
CGGTCGTGAGCGCCATTGCAGGAACCGGCCATGCCTCTGTCTCGACTCAAAAACTCCAGTCAGCCCTCCTGGCGCTGGAGGCTTGGTTTCATGATGATCATTCCTGCAGTGCTGGATCGCTCGCCGTGACTGTGACCCTCTGGATGAGATTCTAGTCGAGGTGTGATTCAATCCCTCTTCCCTGTGGTGCGCCTTTGTTCGATCCTCCTGCTCCGTGCTCTTCTCCCCTTCTCGTGCACGTCTCCATCTCACCTTCACAATGAAAACCTTCACAGAGTCGATATCTCGGTGGACGGCAGCCCTCCCGCTGCTGCTCTGCCTGAGCCTGGTCCATGCGCACTCCATCATCACTTACCCCGGATATCGAGGCAACAATCTACAAACGAACGGCACGGTTGAGGAGACGAATGGTCTGGGAGTCGGCTATGAGAATGGCTCTTACGTCTACCCCTATGGAATGCAATGGATCTACCCTTGTACGCTTCATCCTTGACTCCTCAGATGGAGTCCCTAAGCTAACGGTCCCAGGCGGCGGTATGCCCACCTCCCGCAATCGCACCAAGTGGCCCATCACCGGCGGTGCCGTTGCCCTGCAACCGGGCTGGTTCCGCGGCCACTCGACGGCCTTCATCTACATCAACATCGGCTGGGGCACCATTCCTCCCAACATGAGCAACCCCATGGTCTCCGTCTTTGAAATCACCGGCCCCACCAACAACCCGTATCCCGGTACCATCTGTCTGCCGCAGGTGCCCCTGCCTGCCAACATGACTGTCAGCCCCGGTGACAATGCCACCATCCAGGTTGTTGAGGCTGCCAAGCATGGTGCTGCTCTCTTCGATGTACGCTTCCCTCTTTTCCCATGGCAAGCGCTTGCTCTCGTACTGACCTGTCTCCAGTGTGTGGACATTACCTTCGCCGAACCCGAAGACGTCGAGGAAGTCACGAAAGATAACTGCTTCAACTCCACAGACATCGGCTTCCGATACGTCTTTGCCTCGACGTCGCTGACCTCCGGGGCAGTGGCGCGGATGACCAGCCCGGGCCTGGCGGCCGTGGTGCCGGTTCTACTGATCGTGGCGCTGGGATCCCTAATGATGTAGATGCATGTCTCTTTTTTGTTCTGTCCATAACACATACCCTCATCTCTGTCTCTCCTTAGTTATCATACCCCCATGGCTGTGAGTCCGGCCGACAGTGACTCATTATTCCCGGCATTTATGCTGAATGAACTTATGCTTGTTTGATAGTGGCGTCTTGGTAATAATGGTTGACGGCTTATGTGCATAACTGAATATCATTCACACTACCTATCTACCTATGTCACATCTACGAGATGTCTAGATCCATTTAGATATCTACAGGATATCTACTCTCACTACAACCCTTTCACCAACCCCAATATCACCTCAACCACAACCTCCGGACTCTCCTGTGGCGCCCAATGCCCCACGCCATCCACCAACCTCAACTCCCGAAAGTCCGAACACACCGTCCCATCGCGCATCTTCTCCAACGCCCCAGGCTCCTGATAAATGCCCCAATCCTGCTTCCCCGACACGAACGAACAAGGGATATCAATCTTCCTCCCCGCATACACCTCCCAGTCCCAGATATACTTCCCCCCCTTCGCGGTGCGCACACGATACCAATTCAGCGCGCCCTGGAACCCAGTCCGCTCATACTCGCCCACATACACCCCCAATTCTTCCTCACTCAACCACTCCCGACCCCGCGCCACCCCATCCTCATTCGCGTCCCGCATCAACACTTTCACCGCCTCCGGCATAGTCGCCTCGGCCGGCATCACGTAATAATACGGCATCCGCGCCAACTCCGTAGCCGTCCACCCGCTCAACATCTCCGGCCGATTCCCCTCCCACGCCCCGCTCTTCACATGGAAATACCCACGCAGGAACGCGTGCATCCCTCCCGCCGGATTCTCCATCTCCCTGCTAGCGGGCTCCGTGGAGTAATACCATTTATAGTGTTTCCGGCCTAGAGCGAGAAGCTCATCGTGCACCGACGCCCCGCCCCCTCCTTCCCCACCATTTTCCTTTTCCACTGATGCGGGTGATGAACCTGGGAACGGGGCAGTATTAAACGGCACCACCGGCGTGCCATTAAACGGATGACTCAGGAGCACCACACTTTTAAACAAATCCGGTCGAGTCACGGCGCATAACGCGGCCGTGACTGCGCCCGCGTCGTGCCCGACCACACACTCCACCGAGGTATATCCCAGGGCGTGTACGAGCAGCACAATGTCCCGAACTAGCGAAGTGCCCGTGAAGGTATTCAGGTCGACGGTGTCGAAGGGACGTGTGTCCCAGCCGGTTGTGCGGCCAAACCCTCGTGCGTCGGGGGCGACGACGTGGTAGCCGGCGGAGGCGAGAGCGGGGAGGACTTTGCGCCACGAGAAGGCGAGTTCGGGGAAGCCGTGAAGGAGGAGGATTAGGGGTTT
>KV907501.1:854677-873188 GCA_001990825.1 Aspergillus carbonarius ITEM 5010
GATTAAGCTTTCCCCTACTTGTATCTTGATTCCCTTATATATTTTCCCCCATTTATTGATCTAACTGACTCTACATAGGCTATCACTTATACCTCCTAAGTCACCCTTCTCTCGATCTACCCCTTATAGGGCCTAATCGCCTGTGCCGGTTGAACGTAATCAAAGTGGCCCATTCCCGCCGAGAACTCAACGTCCTGCGGTCCCCCAGCTCCATGTCCACGCGGGCAGAGGAAGCTGTGCGGAAAGCCCAAGTCGAATTCATACCCGGTCTCAATTTCCTTCACATCCTCCGGAGTGAGCTCTAAGCTGAGGGCCTCAACATTCGCCTGGAGATGCTCAACCTTGCGCCCACCAACAACAGGGAAAATGTACGGTGCCTTCTGCATGGCGTAGGCGAGGGCCACGCTCGTGATAGGAACGCTGTGACGCTTCGCAACGTTGTCCAGGACAGCGGAGACTTTCCCTTCCCGACCGGAGAGAAGGCGTGGTGAGTTGCGGACGCGGTCGCTGGCGTCGGAGGTAGGGGAGCGGATGTAGCCTGTTATCAGTGGGTGCTATTAGCAATTATATCTAATCTTAGTTGGGTTACTGTTGGGGGTGAACGTACCATTCCCAAGAACACCCCACGCATGAATCGCCATGCCTTCATCACGACACATGGGGATCACATCTCGCTCTAGGTCCCGGCATACCGCTGAGTATCTGCCCTGGTAGATCGAAAAGGGTCGCAGGCCGTGTGCTCGGGCGTATGTATTGGCCTTGGACACGACCCAGGCCGGCGTGTCGCTGATGCCCAGGTAGAGGACCTTGCCCTGGGCGACGAGGTGGTTAAGAGACTGCATCAGTTCCGGGATGTCCGTGGAGTAATCCCATGCGTGGACGAAGTAGATGTCAATATATCCGGTGCGGAGTGCCTTGAGACTGTTGTTGATGGAAACGTGCATGCTTTTCGTGCCGTTGCCGCCGTAGTTGCTTTCCTGGAGGGGCTGGCCGGTCACCGGGGAGAGGGTGTACTTGGTTGCAATGACCATCTCGCTGCGACGACCCCGCTGCTCCATCCATTCACCAATCCACTCCTCAGACTGTCCACCTTGGTAGGCGTTTGCGGTATCGATGAAGTTCCCACCCAGCCCATAGAAGGTATCTAGGAGCTCGAAGGCGGTTTCTTTGGTGACAAGACCGAGGGGGCCAGCCCATTTCTCGCCTAGGCTCATGCCCCCGAGGGAAAAAGGGCTCACACGCACGGCGGCGGTAGGAGAGAGAAGGCGATGGCGCCCAAGGAGGCTTTTTGGTGCAGGAGCGGAGGTTGCGGCCATTGTGAAGGTGATCTATAGGTATAGTTCTGAGTGATCCTTGAGCTGGTAGTCTGTGGTTGAGGAGAGTATGAGTACACAAAAAACGCCATCCAGTTTCTCTCACAGCCTTTTATAGCCTGACCGTGGATAGTTCGATGGATGTGCTTAACAATGTACTTAACAATGTGACTCTCTTCTGTGGGTCGATGTAGTTCGGTGATAACCGACCCTCGAATGAGATCTCGAAGCTGAGTCGGATTTAGGGTTTTGGAGGCCATCCTTAAAGCCTTAACTCCGTCATTGCTAAACATTCCACCGTAGGACCGACCGATGGCAGTGCGCAGTACCATTATGTATAAGTGAAATGAATTCCCCAGCGTTAAGTTCAGGATATGATCAAAAGAAATGACCGGAAGAGCTCTTGTCGCAGCGAGAGTATGCTCCCTGCATCTAAGCTAGGATCGCCTTTCCAGCACCGCCCGGCAACTCAACTCGGAACAAAGCAAACGGCCTCTCCTGATCTTGTCTCCAGAGCTGGTTCTCTGTGAAATACAGATACCCCTTCTCAACCCCGGTCGAATTATCCTTCAAGCTAACCACGCTCATCGTATCCGTCCACCCCATTCTTGGATCTCGCACAAAAGTCTCCACGCTCACGTTTCCAGGGTAGAAGACGTTAATCGCGTTCGATTCAAAGCTCCCCATATAGATCCTTCCATTGGAGTCAACCTCGTACCCGTCACTCACTCCCTTCTGGGTCAGCTTGGTCACGCTCTTCTTAGCAAGCGCCTGTCCTTCCGAGGATGAATCCCGCAGAAGGGCAGTAGGGATAGAGTAGATGCCGCGGCCACTCACGACACCAAAGTAGAGCGTCTCTCCATCAGCCGATAGAGAGATTCCATCAGTTCCTGTTGAAACGTCTACAGGGTCGCCCCAGATGAATGCCCGGAAATTTGGTTCTGCTTTAGTCAGCGCAAGGCCGTCAAGTTGGCGCCAGGATTTTCCTGTTCCAAGATCAACCACCATAAGGCCGTTGCGGCCTTCTGGGCTGGAATCAGTGAGGTAAGCGACGCCCTCGCCGGAGGTGCTGTTGAGGTCGGGTCGGAGGTCAAATCGGACGTCGTTGGGGTACTGGTTGGTCTGTGTTAGAGATGTTAAGGGCTGGCATAGGGAGGAATTGGCATACAGAGTCCGCATAGGCGACGTCCCGGGGGAACAGGATCGTCTTGAAGACTTGATTGGTGGTCAAGTCTACTCCGACTAGCTTCGGGCCACCGTAGGAGGATGGAAGAAGGGTTTTGTTGGCAGTGTTTGCACGGCCAGTGTCAAGAATCCACAGACGGTCTTTGGAGTCGACAACAACACTTTGAACACTGATCAGATGGTGGGGATAGTTGACTGTGGTCTGAATAGAGATAACGGCGGTTAGACCTATGGGAGTTGGGAATCGCCGGTATGATCTAGGTACTGACTGCTGGACTAGTAGAATAGTTGACGGCCCCGCCTGGGGGGTAATTAATTTCCGCAGAAGGATATGGGACTTCAGTCGTCGGGTTAGTCAGTTCGGCCACCTGGTATCGTGTGTTGTTGGCATCCAGTCCAAGCGGGTAGCACGAGAACATGCGGCCGGTTGAGGATACGGCAACGCCTGCGATATATTAGGCAAGCATAATAATGAGGTGAATTGAGAGCATACCTGTGGGGAACTGGTCATAGTACCTGTGAACAAGCTCTAACGGGGGCCCGTAAACCCCCGAGTCATGAGCCAGAGAGCTGGCATGCCCCGCAAAAAGGAGGGGCAGCAGCTGGGGGATGAAGACGCGCATCTTAACGTTGACTTGAGTTGAGTGACAATTGCAAAGACTGCTGCAGTGAAATTGGCTCAATAAATACATCGCGGAAGAGTCCACATTGCAGAGGCGGATATGACGATATGTTAACCCAGACAGGTTTAAGCTCCGCACGGGTGGTTGCAAATGCTATGGAATAGCTACCTAATTTAGATTAAGATTGTTCAGGAACGAAGGACCTTGGCTATTCAATGCAGCTCGGTGTCCCCACAGAATCAGATGACGGTTGCAACGTCTTTCTTTAATGGGTGTATTTCGGTTTGTCTTTCCTAGCCCTGTCTACAGCCTATCATGAGTAGGCCGAGCACGCCATCTTGTCGTTGCTGTAGATGATCCTTCTTGATCAGGCCCACCGCTTCTTTGAATATCAATAATAGAGTAGGCCAAGACAGGCACGATGAAAAGAACCTGTCTCTAGTGTGTATATTAGAGAAGCTGAAATGGGTAAATTGCATTGATCAGGTCAGAAAATCATATGTTGAATGGCTTAGCCGCACTCCAACCCATTCCATGGCGTTGAACCAAATAGAACTGACCGGGAAGAATTCACCTTCTCGTAAAAGGCCGAAGCTGGCGGATTGAAGATACCTTGGAAGGGTTACTTACTAGTTTGGCATGCTGAGGGAGCATAGTTGCAGTGGGTGTCGGGCTGGAAAGAGAGGCGGGTACTTCACTGGTTATATACAGCAGCCTGGTGTGTTGCCTCGCCTCGCTACCAGTCTGTGACATGATTCATCGGTATAGTGTAAGTTCTCAGATATTCCCGCCGGAGCCCGACCAACTGAGTTATCTCCGACCTAGTAAATATGTCGTCTATATGCGAATGCAACTGGACAGACTTTACTGATATGACAGGAGCCCAACCCACCTTACTCCGTAACGCCGCTCGATCTCCGCTCGGTCTCCGGCCTTGTCCGCGAGCTAGGTCTGTCTATATAAGGAAACCGACTGCAACCAGCAGGATTATAACAACCAACCACTAATAAATTTAGTCAATCTCACAACATGTCTCTTTCCGGTCGTATCATTCTCATTACTGGCGCTTCCAAGGGCATCGGAAAAGCCATCGCCCAACGCCTCGCCGCCGCTGGCGCGACCATCATAATCAACTATCTCAGCGACGCCAACGGCGCCAACGATCTCGTGAATGAGATCGGGCCATCTCGCGCCCTAGCCGTTCAAGCGGACGTCTCGAAGCCCTCCGAAATCCGCCGCTTAGTGGAAACTGCCGTATCCCGGTTTGGCCGCATCGACACCATAATTCCCAACGCGGGGATATTACCAATGAAAGACCTAGCCGCTACCACAGAGAGTGACTTCGACACTGCCTTCGCATTGAATGTTAAGGGCCCGTATTTCCTAGCCCAGGAAGCCGTGAAACATATGCCACCGGGTGGAAGGGTGGTCTTCATTTCATCGACAGTCGCGGCTTTCTCGGGGGTGGCACCGACATACTTGCTTTATGCGTCGACCAAGGGCGCCATCGAGCAGATGACAAGATTGATGGCAAAGGACCTGGCGAAGAAGAACATCATGGTCAATGCGGTTGCGCCAGGACCAACGAAGACGGAAATGTTTATGAAAGGAAAGTCGGAGGAGCTGGTGAAGGGGATTGCTGCCTCAAATCCGTTTGGTAGAATAGCGGAGCCCGAGGAGATGACAGGGATTATTGCGTTTTTGTGTGGAGGGGAAAGTGGATGGATGACCGGGCAAGTAGTTAGAGTGAATGGAGGGATGCAAGTATAAAGGAGCCAGTATGGAAGAGATCCGCATATACCCATGGCGGCCCACCAGCTATAAGGGAAAGAACTCCACAAGCAGATCCTGTATATAGTAGAGGACCAAAATGGAATCACAAGACACTAAAAGTCGTGGTCGGATGAAGAGAACGTAGGAGCACTTCCTCCATGATCAGGTGATCTAGTCACGCTTCTTTCCCTATAACATGGATGACTGTAGCCTGCTTGCTTCACCCATAGTAACAGATCGAATCCATCAAGTCATCAGGTCCCATCAAATTTCATCAAGTTCTTGATCTGAGCGCGCATATATCTTTTTCACATCTACTGATTGAGTTATCGCACTATAGGAGAATCATTGATATTATACTATCCACAGGAAGTCAAGTATTAGTCTTTATACCCCATCTCAGGAGATACAGTGATGGAAAGCTGAGGAAAAAGGAAGCCACCATGCCAGGACCATGACAGGACCACGTTGAGCCAATCCGGAGGCGAAGGGACCCTCAGCCAGATGGCGGACAAATCGAAGTGGAGCCCCCATCGTCCGCTGGTGATACAAATCCTGAAGTCGAACGAACAAAGCCACAGAGGTACAGCATCACGCCAGGAAACTCCCCAAAGTCAGTATACCGATAAACAGTCGAAGCACTATCCAATTCGCGCCTGAACAACCAAGCAAATCATACTATATGAGCAGGGTACCTATCCCGCAAGACACGTAACGCCGACTTGATCCGTTAAGATGCTCCAGAAGCCATATTATACATGCCCACACATTGAGAAGAGACGAACCGGGTATCGTGCGCATCAAAAACTCCCTGACGAGGGGATTGCCAAAGAAGAAATGGGGCTTGGGGGAGTAGATCGGCTACCTTTCGCCGAATTTGCCGTACTCCTGTTGCCACTTGAGGAGATGACGGGTCAACACATCCATCATTTCCACACTGCTAAGGTCCTTGAAGTCTTTCTCCGCAGATACTGGCCCGGTAGAAGCACCCTCCAAGCCTACACTCTCGATGGCCGCGGAGAGGAGTGGATGCTCGCTCATAAACCTAGCGGAGATACCGTTTGCCCCGTCACCATTGCTGGGTGGGGTGGTGCTCTCCCCTGCCACAGCCATTTCGACCTGCATGCGTGAAATGAACTCCAATATCGCGGTCACCCGTCGTTTCATCTCATTCATTGTGGTTCGCTGGTTCACGTAGCGGGGCCGACTAGGCTTGCCCGACTCGGTACTGTTGATGTGTGTTCCATTAACACCCACTCGGGGTGAATCCCCACCAATCTCATGCGACTGCCCACGCCGGGGAGATCTCGTCGTTGAGTCGGTGCCATTGGCGTCACGGTCTCGAGTATACTGATTCCGCCCAATGCGACCGCCACGGCGCGCAGGTGGACGGCCCGATTTGCGAGTGGACGACCGCGAAGGTGCAGGCTCTTGGGCGGGGGCAGGCGTTTCTTCAGGACTTGGTTGTTTCGGTTCAGGTTCGTTCGCGGCGGGTTTGATGGGTGATCTTGATTCATGGTCGGATTCGGCGTCTTCCAAAATTAGTTCTCAGAGCGAGCAAACATCAAGACAAAAAACGCATCGTTGCGACTTACCGTCACCTTTCTGCCGTTCAGATCTCCCTTTCCTACGATTTGCAGCCTCCGGTAGCTCAACCTCGGGTTCTTCCGGATCCTTTGTTTCCTTATCACGCTGGCCACGCGAAGCAGCTCGCTGCCGTCTAACCCCATTGGGCGCTGGCTTTGGTTTCGAGTCATCCTCTGAGACAGGCTGGGATGCAGGGTTACTCTTCGAAACGGCCCCTGGAGAGGGAGAGCTCGTGCGCTGTCGTTTGGTTGCTAGTTTATGCCTAGAGCCAATCGTGTTAGCTTGCCGTCCGCATCATTAATTGAGACGGATAAGGCGTTGAACATACGCTTCACTATCACTTCGACTTCTTTTGGGCCTCCGGGCCACGACATCATCTGCGGCTGGCTTCGTCTCTTCTTTGCTCTCTTCGATCGCCCGTCGAAGTTGTTCTTCTTCGTCATAAGCCGCATCGCGGCTATTCATTGTCGATCGGCGCTTGGGATTGACAGAGTCATTCTGTCGTCCCTTGGGATCCTTTGCGCGCCTGGAAGTTTCCCGCGACGACTCTCGCGAGGATGGTGCAGTGGATGGGGGAGGAGCGACAGGAAGATACTGGGACGAGTATTGTCTGCGAGACCGTAAGCGAACGTGCCACATGCCGACGAGAGGGATTATCCAGAAGTGGGAATGAGCTGTTGAAATGTGCCTGCAAGTAAGCGCCCCGGGGGCCGTTGTGAATGACAAAAGATCGACGGTAGTAGCAAGAAGCGGGAGGGCTACTTGCGAAGCACAAAATCCGATCCATTGGGAAAGGCGAACGAATAAAAAAAAATCCAGTCATGCTTACCCATTCGATTCGCTGGTGATCTTATGGAGGTCCTTGCGACAATCTTCGCAAAAGTACTCGTCGGGGCTCATAGCCTCGTCCATAATGCCAACACAGCCACCATGCTGCCAGACTTTGCACGAATCACATTGGATAAACATGCTCCCAATCTCGTCTGACATCAGGTCTGCTGCATCTGCGGAGAGATTAAAAGGCTCGTCCTTGATACCCATACGCAAACCACTGCGACCACCTAAGTCACGACGTGAAAGAGGAAGACCCGGGTACTCCTGCTGTCCACAGAGACACCGGGTGATCTCCTCCTCCTCGTCTTCCTCTTCTTCCCCATCTTCGTCATCGCCATCACCGAGTCTAAGATGTTGATCATTGTCCTCCTCCCCTCGAGCACGCTGGCGCTGCCGTGTCTCTCGAAAGTCATTTTTCGAGGCTGCGTCGGCGTCGTCGATGGACTGGGACCGGTTGGTGGAGGATCGCTGAGGGGAGGAGATCTTGTGGTTCGACCGGGTGCTTCGTTCTCGAGTCATTGAGTTGGAGGAACTGGAGGAGTTTGTATGCTGAAGGATGGCTGGTGAGGGCTGGGAGTTGCGGGCACGAGAGGAGCGACGAGGCGTCATATTGGAGGGAGGTTATCAGCCGGGGGGGGGGGATGGGAAGAGCGACGAACTCTGACAAGACAACGGCTGTAAGGATGAAGGTATCCGAGTGGAAATATAATTATAATCGGGACGCCAGCACGACGTCGAGGAGAAGTAGCCTGCCCGTGAGCGAGCTGTCGCACACGGGTGGAGAGCTGGGAGTCGACAGCGACTCGTACAGTGGTAAGGATGACAAGAGACGCAGAGAAGGGAAAAAAGCCGACAAGTCAAGGACTGACAAATGGCAATTGAGACCAAAGGGGGGGAAACATCCAAGAACAGCGCCTGCGAGCTTCAACGAAGACCGAGGACTACATAGTCTGTGGATTTGCACGAAAGGTTGGTGGGGAGGAGAAAAAAGGAAGAGGAGGAGCGAGAAGAGGGAAACGGACCCAGAATGAGAGCGTGAGTGACGGCCGGCCGCCGGAACGGGTTTGAGCTGCGCGCCTTTGCGGTCAACGCGCATTGGCCTTTCCCCGCTCCTCGCTCTCTTCTCTCTTCTCCCTCTGCTCTGCGCGCCATCCCTCCCCCCTCGCAAGCTGACCTCGTCGCCAGAGGATCGATAGATCTGCGGACAATGCGTGCTTCTCACTAACTGATGTTCCAGGGGGAGCTTCCGCTTTCAATCAGTCGTCGAAGCCGGTCGCCCGGTGATAAGGCCTGAAGGAATGCTATGATGCCATCCATGCCACCGGCCTCCAAACCCCGCTTACCTCCCAGCGCTGGCTAGCAACTACTCGGGATCGCCCTCAGACGTCCTCGGGAAAAGCAGAGATATTCTGCCTCTCTTTTCTTCTGCGACAGTCCTTGGTTCTATCTCTACTAGACGATGACCCATGCGATTGCTACCGGCAAACTACGCAGACCCCTGAAGCAAAATCAGAAATTTGAGACTGTGCTGACTAACCCACATTGCCGTGACTCTACCATAGCACTCAGAGTATCGTTCACATTCGTTTAAGCTACAAAAGTGTGCCGGTTGATCCTGTCTAGCGGCCAGCAGTTTTCTTTGTTCTACCCCACCATCGTCCCGATCATTGAAACCCAGCCTGTCGGATGGCGTCGGCTTGTCGGATGTCAAGATCGGAAGATGACTGAAGGAAGGGTCTAATACGGGTTCCCTATAGCCTTTAGGTCATAGGGCCATATGTTATCTGGTCTGTTGGGTACGATCGATTTTTGGAGGGGTTGGCTCAGCTTCGGACGATGAGAGCGACAGGCACAAAAGCACATGTGGCCTACACACTGGGTGATGGAATGGCTGTGGAAGAATGGGCATGAGTGATGCAAGGTATACCGGAGCGATGGTTTTGATGGGATGTTTGCAGGGCGCCTGGTATTCAACTAGCCAGACAATATGTAGTTAAGGAGGGGGGTTCTAGGTCCTTGCAGGGAGGGAAGAAAGGATAGGGAAGCGATGCAGGATAAGCTAGAATGGGCCGGAGACCTTATTTGGGAAGACAATGATCGTGCATGGAAGAGAAGGAATCTAAAACATACGCGGGAACTCTCCCCGAGCGTAAGCCACGGTTATTGTCGCGCCGATGCGCGCGTGGATGGCGATCGGGGAGGGAGACAATAACCAGGATCTACTCCGTAGATAGTTGAGGCTTTGGGGCGCCCCGGGCCCGAAAGGGGATAGCGGCATGCGCAGCCTCAGGCACCCGCAGGTATCCGGCGGGTCAGAGAGGAAAGCGGATTAGTTATGGCAGTGACTTATTCATCATAATAATTATCGACGAGCGATTCGATTCCCACCCCTCCGCCATCTTCGTCCCCTATTCGCTTCCCCCGTCCCGGATTGTTTGTTGCTTGTTATATGCCACGGGCTCCGCTCTCGCCGGTCGTCTATCTTTCCCTCCCTCCTGCCCTTTCTCCCCTGTCCCTCTTTTGCGTGGTCCGGGGTTGAACTGGTGTCATTTCTCTGGTCCTTCCCTACCGACACCTCGAGTTGAATCGTCAAAAAGTCTGTGTGGGCGGTCTCGGTGCATAGTCCACTGCGTAAGTGCTTCACTCTGTCCCAGGATGGCTGGGAGGTCTCTGGGGGAAAGCTTGGATGCCCGCGTGGGCAGGGCTCTCTCCAAACTCTGTGTGGTTGCGGGTGCCAGCGTTGGGAACATGACAACTGACTGTGGGTGCCAATCCAGTGCGGTCAAGGGTCCTCTCCGTATTGCTCACTCCTCCTCCCCTCCGTATCCACGCCGACCAGCGTTAGAGTACCGTGTGGGGGATTAGGTGGTCATCGACAATTTATAATAACCGGAGGAGTGTCTTTAATTAAACAAGGAACTACCCCCCGTCCAGGGACATCGCTGCGGGCTGGGCTATCAGGAGGCATACCGCCGCTCGGCTGTGGTTCTGGTTGTGGAGGTCGAGCGAGCCGAGAATCTGGCATCATGACCGCTACTCTGAGTATGTCTTTTACCAAGGATGTCTGTTCCTCCGGGGAAGTAGCCTCTGGCCTTGTTGGTGCGTACAATTGACGGGTTGTCCCCCGATGCCGTGGGCGGATCGAAATCAGGGTCTGCTGGCTGCTCAGTTGCTGATACTGCTCACCCGCAGATGGGATGTTTAACTCGGCCCCAGATACACCGTCTCCTGTCTACCCGGATCGGCTGATCCGTCCTCTGCCCAAACGAACCCTCCGCTCTCGCCTGTCCTCTGAAGCGGCCGAGTCGATTCTCTTCCCGCCGGCTCCTCCTGCCACCCAGCTGTTCTACGGCACCTCCGTGGACAGCGGAGACATTGTAAATGACACCAAAGTATATGTGCAACAGAGCGACGGGCGCGACCCCAGCCCTGAGCGGGACCATCTGCCGTATGAGAACGGGGTCGAGTTGGAGAGCGGTGATGAGGACGGGCCCGTAGTTGTTCGTCGGAGTGCGGGTTTCCGCGGGTCGTCCTTGTCACCGTCAACCCCCAGCGCTGCCCCTCAGGCCCTCCCCTGCAGCAGTGAAGGGCCCCCAGTGAAGTCCTCTTCGGCAGGCCCCGATGGGTACGATGCGTTTGAAAACACTAACAACAAAAAGAAACGCAAAATCCCCACGCCAGGCAACCTGGGTAGCCACCACTCCACCCTTTCTCCTGAATTCTCCAGCATGGGTTTAGCCTCCTCCGTTCAGTCGTCTTCGACCACCGGCGAAGGCAGCCATGTGAGCACCTTCTACGGCACCGGCAGCCCCGCGTCTCCGATCTCCAGTGGCATGTCCGGTGCGGGCAGAGGTCGGCTCGGGCGCCATCCCCACCGCAACAGCACAGGCAGGAACTCCTTGTCGATCCATTCTCCGATCAGTTGGCCGCGAACCCCTACCCGGCGCGATGGCCTGTTGTCCTCTCCAGGAACAACCGGTATGTGTCTGTCCTGCCCGCATTGATTCGGGATTCGCTGACTGGGCGTTTAGGTGACTCCGCCACGAAACCAGATCAGGGTATCATCTCTGCCGCCATCGCCAACGCCGCTGCGTCCGCTTTCTCATCGCCCCCTCCGGGCCCCGGCATCGTTAGTATGCTCGAACAACAGACTACTACACCAAACAAGACCCAGTTCACTTTCACATGTGAATCAGACTCTTCGAAGGGTATGGCTCTGCAGGCACAGAACCCGTACCCCGCACATCACCGGTCGCCCAGTACGCTCACTGCGGCTGTCCAGAGTCAACGGGGTTACTCACAGGGGACCCAGACAAGCCCTAACATTACCTCGCAAGCCAACCTGTCGGGACACTCTCAAAATCCCCCACAACCGCCGCAGCAGCAACCGCCAAATGCGGGGCCTGAGACACCAACCACGGGAGGGAAGAAGAAGCGGTCTCCGGGTAGCATTTACGCCCTTGCCGCGCGCCAGCGTAAAATCCAGCAGCAGTATGCCAACCTGCACCACCCGCCCAGCATCGAGGACATCTGGATCTGTGAGTTCTGCGAATACGAGAGCATCTTTGGCCACCCGCCCGAGGCGCTCATTCGCCAGTATGAGATCAAGGACCGCAAGGAGCGGAAGCGATTGGCGGAGAAGAAGCGACTGCTGGAGAAGGCCAAGATGAAGGGCCGGAAGGGCAAGAAAGCGACTAAGAACGCCAGCAAGCAGGCGGCGGCTCAGCAGGCTGCGTATGACCAGGGATACGACCGGGCGTCGGCGGACCAGGCTTCGGTGGGAGGAGGGCCAGGGGTGCACGATGACGAGTATTTAGGCAACGAGTATGAGGACGAAGGGGTCCCAACCCCACCTCCTGGACCTCCGAGTTCCGTCAAGGCCGCACCACCGCCGGGCCATCCGCCCAAGCCGGGCGCTGCAGCGTCGGGCGCTAAGAGTGCCGCCGACGGAGGGACGAGGCCGCCCTGACAATGGAGCAACGGCTATCGGGCGAGCGAGCGGTGATAGGCCGTTGCATCCTTGGGGTTTCCCTTCTTTGTCTGGTTTCAGTGCGTGTTGTTTCTTCCAGTCCGTTGCATGGAGTTAGCCTTGTCCTGTTTTACTCTTGCCAATCATTTGCATGAATGAATCCCCGCTCCGGTTGATGAATGTCACGTCAGCGTCACACATGATTTCTGGTCTGGTTGGAACTATTGTTGAACATCTATTGCATATTGGAGAATGTCATTGGGAGAGGGCGAGGGGGAGGGGGAGGAGGATGGATGTCTGAGATGCACAGCGAGCATGGGTCGGATCCTATGCTAGTGGTTATCCTAGTAGCACTAATGTAGATCTTGGGATGAGAATCCATGTTCTGGCCGTCCAACTGAGTGCCAAGGGCGTTACTGTCCACCCGCCAATATCCCCCATCCCGCCCGGCGCTTCGCCGCGCGACAATCCACCAACCACGACGCCGTCACTACCCTCGCTGCTGTTCCTGTCCGCCATCCTGCAGCCCTGAAACAGTGATTGCACGATTTCGCGCGCGCAAGTCGATCACCACCACGATATAGTTTCAGCCCAGTCCAGCAGCCCAGCGCTTACACCATCGATTGGACGATTATGATTGCTGAAGATGATAAAAATAGCGTACGCGACATGCCAAAACCTATCTGTAAAGCACCGAGCGCGATAAAGTACATTGTCGTAGTTATATAAAGAGGGGAAAGGATACTTTGTCTAGTTGTTCCTCGGCAGCAACAACAGTCTTTATTCCATCCTCTCTCTCTCTCTCTCTCTCTCTCTCTCTCTCTCTCTCTCTCTCTCTATATTATCTCTTCCTCGGTATTATCTAGTATCTCTCTTTGCTCGTCTCCTTTGTTCACCTAGGTTTCTTATACCGTATACCTTGTACCTTTGTATCTGAAGGACATTCTTTCCCTCTTTCATTTTGATAGTGGAAAGACAAACACTTTTCTCAATCACCTTACTTATTTCTGGGATTTTGCGCTGGCGCATCACCACCACCACCACCACCACCATCATACACATCAACACAAACGTACAACCACAGACTATCTTTCCCTTCTGCGATCGATATATCCTACTACAACAACATATAATCCATCACATCCAACACAACGACAACCAAAAAAAAAACAACCATTACAAACCCTAACCACCCTCCCAAAAGAATCCCCGACCAAAGAACCACCCCAAAATGTCCATCTTCCTCGCCCTCCGCCTCTTCAAACGCATTTTTCTAAAATCCAAATCCAAGGACAACAACAATCCCTCCAACGACCCCAACGCCATCAACCTCAGCTACCCCCCACCGCCCACCCAAAACCTACCCCCTCAACGCCCGAAACTCAAACACTACACTGAACTCACCCTCCACTTCTGCCAGTTAGTCTTTGGGCTAACAACCCTAATTCTGTACGGGAAGGATGTTCACACCTCCCATTCGGAGAACAAACATGCGGATCCACGATGGGTCTACGCTATCGTGACAGGGATGATGGGGTGCGGAACAGCGCTGTTCTATCTTGTGTTGATGCATTGGGTGCTGAAGAAGCGGACGCCGTTGGCGGCGAGGATGAGATGGAATTTGCCGTTGTTTGTGTGGGAGGCAGTGCTGTGCGTGTTTTGGTTGACGCTGTTTGGGATCTTTGGGGAGATGTATATTGGGGATTATGAAGATAGTAGTAAGGTGACAAGGATGAGGCATGCGGTGTGGGTGGATTTGGTGAATTTGGGATTGTGGGTTGGGAGTGGCTTGTGGAAGGGGGTGAGGTGGTGGAGGGGGCAGAGGGGGGTGGTGGGGGTTGATGGAGTTGGGGTCGAGAAGGGGGAGGGAGAAGGGGTCTAAATGACGAGTGAGCATTGGGTTGGGGTAGGCTGGGAGGCACTGGTGAAGTGGAATGGGAGCAGAGAAGAGACCAGAAGGAAGTTACGGAGGATGCTGTCTTATTATACCTGCAGTACATGTATGGATGCATGATTAATGTCTTGAGATTGAATGATTGTTGATTTGCATATGCATGCGGTTCACTCAGTTGAGCTCCTACTACTCTCCGATCTCCTCGATCTCTTCAATCTCTGCAATCTCTGCAATCTCTGCAATCTCGTCAATCCCTGTCTTGCTCTCTGCGGGCTGATGACGGACTTGCTCATTCTCTTGAGTCCCCGGCTGTCGACTCCGCTCGATCATTAGACTGAGCTGACTTCGGCTGGGCGGCATGGAAAATGGCGTCAGCAGAGACGGTACATCTTCATCTGTGCTGTCCTGGTCAGTAGAAAACGCAGAGCTATCATCGTGGGATGGTGTCCGGAAAGGTACGGTGGAGCTCGGCGCCGTGGATGCATTCCCATGCGAGTCTCCGAACCGGGAGGGGGAAAGAGTGGCATTGGTGATCGTGCTACTGGATTCGGCCCGAATTGGTTTCGGGGGTGCTGCCTTTGGCTCTACCTCAGGTTCGGGCGCTCCTAGAGAGGAAACGAGAACCTGCTCCTGGCGTACTTGATCCGAGAACCGCTGTCGGAAGTTTTTATCCACGAGTTTCATGGACGACGGTTGTTCGTAGTTCTCCGTCGAAAGATACCGTGCATCGTAGCGGCGACATGCACTGGATGAGAAGAAGTTTGGTTTAGGGGGAGAGGACTTGACTGAATAGAACCCTCTTCGTCGTGGTGGCGGGGTTTTGACATACACTTCTGCTGGACGGTCTGTATCGAGAAGTTCCCTCAAATCAGACAAAAACAAGGCCGGGAGCTCGGGTGGTTGTCCCGCCTGGGGTTCATCTTCGTCGACTGCTTCCTCCAAGACGTCTTCCGCGAAAAGACCTCTATCAGGAAGTCCTGTCTTGTTGTCGTTCGGAGATACAACAAGCTCTGGGAACGGGGTTTCGGAAGTCACACAGTTACCAGCCGCAGCGTCAGAAACACTGCTGCTTTCCTGCGTAGGTGGGTTTTCATGACAACCCAAAGTCAGTGGCGGGGGGCTTGCTTGTGGGCTTTGGACACGGGTAGAACTGGTACCAGACGACTGCTGCGAAGACTTGCGTCGCATGATGACAGGCCGACGCTTGGTATTCTTGGCCTTACTCGCCACAACAAATGCTTTCTTCTGCGTCTGCCGGGGAGCAGCATCGCCCATGGTAGGCACTGGTGGGGGAACAGGAGTAGGGGGATTCGATGGTTTGCGAGTGGTGCTCTGTCCGTCAATGTCCGTGAGAAGCAGACGAGTCGTCTTGTGAGGTTCACCGCTAGAACTTCCGTTTCTAGGCTTCTTCAGAATGGGATGAAGAGGCACCTTGCTGCTACTACCGCCTGGCTTTTCCGGAACTTTTCTTTCGCTTTGTTCCTTGGACGATCGAGCTGCTTTCGCCGCCTATTGAGATTAGCAAACTCCCTTGACGTGTATGCAGACCTTGTGTTAGCTCTACTGCATCCTTACCTTGCTCAACTGCACTAGACTCAACGGGTTGGGCTCAGAGATATGCAAAAACAGCTCGGCTAGCGTCGACCCCCGGAGACTCTGACCCAGGCACTGGCTACCCCATATCCTCCAAAAGAAGTTTTCGAGTCGGTACCCCACATCATCATCGTGCGCTGAGGGATTGGCACTGTAGACTGCGGCACAATGAGACATGTTACGTTCACGACAAGGAAGGCGCGGACGAGCCCACCTCTCCATAGCTGCACGACATCTCCAACATCCACCCGGCCCATACCATCCAGCTCCGTCGAGACCTTTGTCGCCGTGGTCAGCAAGCCTTTGGGGAGACTCTCCATGGCGAGAAGAGCCAAGGCCGTGGTCTAGCTAGCTCAGAAGTAAGTAGGAGCTTGAACTCAAATCTCGTCCCAACCAGCTACATGGTCAACAAAAATAAGAGGCCGGGGGGTTGTATGAAAGTGGAAGTGAGGTCAGTGTCAACACTGGCCGGACGATGCTGTCAGTGTTGCGTCTGGCGGTGAATTGAGGGGCAGGATTGCCCGCCAAACGCAGGGGGGGGTAAAGGGGTCCTGAGGGAATCGATCGCGATAAATGGCGGGAAGACGAGGCCGGGGCGAGCCAGGGGAAATTCTTTGTATTTGAAGACAGCGGTGGTTGGTGGGCGGGCCTGGGGGAGGGATCAGCTGCAAGGGCAGGAACGAAGACAGGCCGGAGATCTCCAGCCTGCAGCCTTAATGGTTGATGAGGCAAAAGCTGCCCGCGTCCAGGTGACCCGGCCGGGTCCCTCCACTCACTCACTCTTCCCTCTCTGCCTGCTATTCACTCTCAGCCTGCACGCTGACTGCAGCCTGCACCTCTGCATTCCCCAGAAGAGGTCAAGTTGACCTGTCCATTTTGCTGCCTTACCCCGGAGCTTGCCGATGCTGCCGGTGCTGCCCAGTGAAAGGGGACAAAAGAAACCATCCGAGTAGCACCCCCGAGCACAGGCCATGGCTTCCTATAGTGCCCAACCCTGGTGGAGCCTGCACTTCAAATCCACACAGCGAGCAGTGATGGTACTGACCCGGGGCATAGGGAGTCGTCACAAAAACGATGGATCACACTGTCCGTTAACCATGGTCACTAGCGGCGGCGCAACTGAGAGGGATGGCCCAGCGCCTCCGTCAACGTCGTCGGCTTCCCAGCAGCGATCACGACACCCGCTGTTAGCGCTCCCCGTGACCATCGGCACTCAGAAGAACCTCCATTTCTCCACCCCTGATTGGCCATGGTCCCGGTCCTCCCTTTCAATACTCCGGATTGCCATCGTCCAGGGGCTGACAAGACAGGGATCCAGGACCACAAGAAGAATATGTTTGACCCCTATACGGAGTACATTACTGAGCTATGTGCGCGGGGGACAAACATTACAGGGGGCACGGTGGCCAACTCGAGGACACCGCGTGGCTCGATTTCCTGCAGACACTCGCTTGCTGTTCTACGACGCCCGTTTCTACACGAGGTGAGGTCAGCTTACCTCGCACCCTTTGGGATGTCCCACCACCAGCCAACTCCCTCGCCCTGGGCCGCGTCACTTGCTCTCCTGCGCCCCTGCTGATTCAAGGAATATGGGGCCGTTCCCGAAGGAATGGAACGAGTCCTCCCTCGCTGTAAGCTGACATTGACCCGGTATAGAAGTGCAGAATGATTCACATTAATTCTCCGCTTATGAAGATTCCAGGGAATGCATGCCATCCCTGGCATTTATTGGCTTGAGGAAGCCATGGTGGTTGGACAGAATTCTCTTTGATATATATATATATATATATATGAAGCCCGCAGGATCTACAAATTCCTCCGAACCTTATGGCAAAGATGTTCACCACTTACGTACTATCCCCAGATTGAGATTTATGACCCCCAACAAGGCTCCGTGAGATTTGATCATTCGCTTGGCATATCCGGCACTGTCAGTCCCGCTTGAATCTCAACCCGGCCACTATCCCAGGTTATCGGAATGGTAATAACCTATCATCAATATCAGTCCCTCAGCACAGCACAAGAACCATGTTACAAGGTCTGGTATAGTGGAATCACCCATCTGTATAGTCTTGCCCGCGCCATATACTTATATTACGGCTTCCCAAAGCACACAAACAATTCTTCATTAGCATACATCATTACGTCACGGGCAAGGATACAGCCCCGATGTTAACCCCAGATTGTGGGGAATAGGTCTTATTTTTTGCATAAGGCTCGGGCCGTGGGAATCCAATTCCTAGTACTTGACAGATATCTTCTCCGCTATTCGTCCGATGATCTCCTTGTTTCATGTTTTCGTATTAGCTCGGTACAAATCAACTTCAGATATGCTCTCTTCTACTAATAGGAAATCGTGAAACTGACGTGCTAAGCAAATAGATCAACCGAAGCTCCTCCCCCTTCCCCTCTGGGTAAGACAGGTCTGGACCTACCTATGATGATACGATGCAGGACCAAGACAACTAAGCAAGACGTGACGCGATCACCTGATTGGTATTAATCCTGGGAGTCGTAGTGCTTCACAGGACCGTGGTTCAGCCAAGTTGGGTTTCGCGTCATTCGTTTCTATACAGAAGTCGAATAGCCATAGAATGTAACATTACTGAATCCTCGTCGCCCCTTCTTCAGTACGGAAATCTTGTTCACAGTGGACAAGATAATTTCCACCCTGGTTTCTTGCATTGCTATCTGACTCGGTTCTCTAGTTAGGTATATCTCATTCCCCACCCCCCCCCCC